>CAIGQQ010037719.1:8335563-8353621 GCA_903798035.1 Danio albolineatus | reverse complement strand
AAACAAAAACATATTAGACTCTAAGAATATTTTAGGGGTCCCTACACTTGCAATTGTGTATCAAGTGTTTTCCACAGATGGCACAAAGGAATAAGGAATAAGAGTAGATTCATTCTGTGTAGGAGACCCCTTTGGAGCAACAGCTAAACAAACAAAGCACTTACAAACACTAACGTTACTTAAAATTAACATGACAATGTAACTTTCGGTAGACAGCCGGTTACATTTTAAAGATCTGTTAATAGGAATTGTCCTGCACAACATTATGAATGAGAAAATAGTGTGATTTGTTATATACCATGTTAATTCCACTACTCACCAGGCTGCTGCAGTGACTCAGCTATCGATCGCCAGCATTTATCTTTTTATTTGGTCAATGACACATGATACAGGCAAGCTTACTATTAGCATAACTCCACAAAGCTTTTATTAATTTCATGTCTCTCTAGCACAGGGATGGGAAAACTTACCTGCAGAGTTTAGCTCCAACACTAATCACACACCTACCTGTTGCTTTCTAGCAATCTTGAAGACACTGATCAGCTTGTTCAGGTATGTTTGATTAAAGTTGGAGGAAAACTCTGCAGGGCAGTGGCCCTCCAGAGTCAAGGTGCCCATCCTTGACCAAGCAGCACAGTCCTCTTGTTCATTTTTACTTTTAAAAGCTGTAATTCTGCTCTATTATTGGTCAATATCACTTAAATGACAGAACCTTTCAAAAAATTAAACATGCTAGACTTCCCGTAGTCGTTCTGAAGCATTGCAGACATGGCTTCAGTTTCCATGCATATGACACTTTACACAAGAAGAAATAATTGAATCTTGCATCTTGAAACCCATTTGTCATGAATGAATCCCCACGACACTGTCAACCAAAATGGGAAACAAATCATGTAATCTGAAGAGGGATTTAGCTGCATATCTCCTACCAATATGCCTGTGTTACAGTTAACCCCTTTCTTGGACACAGCAACATTGTGACCACTATTGTTTAAATCATTGAACAACATGGTTGATGGGCACCCTAACAAAGCCACTGCCTCGAGCGCAATTCTCTAGTGAGCTTTTTGGCCACAGGAGAGTGAGGTTTGCTTGCACAGTTTTTGCTACCTTGCCCCAGTCATATTGGTTACCCATATTCAAGATATCATCTTTTGGTTTTAGCAGAAGTTTCATAAAGGTTTGCTACTAATCAAGGGCAAGGAAATGACAGTTTTCATTTTTGGATGGCCTATTCCCTTAAGGTTATTAATACATTTTCCAGGACATCATAATTGGTGAGCCTTTAACATGATCAGAAGTAAAGCATCGTTGTATAGATACACTATGCTTATCTCTTTGATAGACACTGATGTGTACCAGTATAGGCTAGGCAGAAAAGCAGCGAAATAAGATGAGGCTGAGAGAAAAAATGAGGGAGGGAAACAATTTAGTTGAACTTCAGGAAAAAGGAGAATTCCCAGACAGATGGTGAGAAAAGCGGAATGGGAGATCCCATCGTCATAAAACAAAACCGTGTGAGTCACCGTCACAGTATGGAACGTGGGGCTACAGTACCTCTTCTAGCCACCAGGGTGCAGCATATCATCAGTGAATGTGTAATGATCACATTTTAAAATCCATGTATTTGTTCAAAATAAAACAATTTGTTGGTTGATTTCAATTCCAGGAGAAGCCAAACTAGACCGCTTGGAATGAAAAGCCTGAGAGATCCACATCTGAAGGCCTTGCTTCCTGCTAATGGACCATGACACTAAAAGTAATGTGTTTACAGACCTGTCAGTATCGTTTTGCTTAAGTGTCAGGAATCTGCTCTTTCCTTTTCGCCTTATTCTCGAGAAAAAAGTGATGGTTTGATTCAAAGGTACATTTGGGATGGCCAGTTAGCACGCTGTAATTCCCCTGGTTGACAAAGCTTTTAACCTCCTTGACCAGCTGACATAAAACATCAGTAAGAAATCTGACCCTCAACACATCGGATCACCATCAGCACCTCGTTCCCCAGGTGTGATATCATCATATCTGTCAAAACACATGCCACTTGAGATAGATTGCCTTGCTTTGAAGAAACTCAGTGACATGGAATGACATTCACAACACATTTCATTGCTCTAATTTGACATTTCAAATATTATTATATGCACAGGCATTGTTTTATTGTAATAATGTGTTCTGAAAACTGTAAAGATGATCAGAGTATGCATTTTAGAAAGTACAGTTTGACTTTTGGAATAATACATTTCTTTATAGCTTAGGTGAACATTGCTCTAATTTAAAAAATAGCTAATCATATGAAACGGATTCAAATTCTCTGTGCGGTCTTATTTGTTTGGTCATAGCATGCTGCTCAGTCTTAGGGATTAGAATAACTGCAGCTATATTTCCTCAAAGATTAGCCGTTTGTGTTAGTTTGGCAAATTTGAGCTCTCAATTTGAGTGCAACTGTTTGTTAGCTTAGCATTAGTTCCCTGTTGGTCCTCCCTGTCACAGCTCAAGTCTGTCTCGGTTAACAGATCGTTTAAGTGTGAATGATGATTACAAACTTATCTCAGACCAGTGATTAAGCAGGGATCATCCCAGGGAGTTTGCTAGACTCTTCTTGTGGTGCATGTTTACATTCACATTGTGAACACTTGACCCTGTTTGTGCTTGCACAGTGTAGTGTTCAGCTTGATAATGTTTCACAAGGTAATCAGTGAATGGTAATGTCGCTACAAATTCGTATGCTGTTTATTCGTTCTATGGAACACACAAAAACAACCATTTTACATTTGTTACATTGGTATTTTATGTGAAAACTAGCTGGCCTCTAAAGGGAGTTTGGTTTACCTGCCCAGCTCCTTGTTGCTAGCCTATTTTACACTTGCAATTTTGAAAGAGGGGGGAAAGCATTATAAACCACAAAAGTACTCTTAGCTATTAGTGCAGTGTATAATCTTTTGGGGTCGATGTTTCCAAATCTAATCTGATTCACAATGAGATCTAAAAGCGAGTAGCCCACTAAACAAGAACCTGTAAATGTTCTGAAACAGAAGCAGTGCACAACTGTGAAAGATAAAATGTGAGTATTAACCCGAATGCCACATACATCTATTAGGTCTTGCAACCTCGCAGCGCAGAATATGGATGAATGTCAAGCACGTTCATTGCTATTCCAGATCTTTCTTGTTCTTCACCCCAGAATCACCTCATTTCTCTTCCTCTCATGGTGTGAAGATTAATCACACTTGACATCTCATTTTCCGACTGTGGCTTTTCGCAGAATCTGTTCGGTCGGCCAGAGAATTTGTGAATGTTTCAACATACTTTAGAACTTTTCAAATACTCCCGTCCACTTCTGATTCACACCTTCACCTTTTACCGGATTGAGTGCATGATCTAATTTGGATCATGCCAGTACCTTGTATGACTCAGAATGATAGATTCTGTTGGTCTATTTTACAGAACACCAGTGCAAAATTATGCTGTTTTTTAGAATTATTCAAGCCATTTACATTTCCAGTTTTCGCATGCATAATTTTAGTGACTTGCACTGTTTATCTGTCACACTCAATTTCTAACTAAGGTGTTTGTGCGAAACAGAAATGAGCAGGTTGGATCGGTAGATAGACCGATAGAGATAGTGAGAGAATTTGTATTTGGTGTCTATCTCATTCAGGTTTGGCATGCGGCTCGCCTCGCATCGCTGCTGTGCTCGGTTACCATGGGAACATGCAAGAGCGCCAACGTGAGTGAAGAACGAAAGAAAGAGAGAGGGAGAGAAAGCATTCCCGCCTTTTGGTGCTTTCTCTCGCATGTGAGTTATCGACAGACCCTCTAGCTCTTGGCAAATTAAAACATATTTCATCTGCCACAAAAATCTACAATGAGCCATTAAAACTCTGGACTACCACTCCCTCATTCTTCCCCACTTCAAATCACTGAACCATACCACCTTGGCCAATTTAGTGGGTAAAAAAATACCAATGACAGTAAAGAATTATTTGCTTTGATTTTTCAGAACCTCCCACTCTATTTTTTTTCTTTGCTTGGAATTCTCAACTTTTTTCCCCGAAGATGTGTGACAGAGTTAGAGTTGCTTTCAATTACTGGGGGTTTCGCACCTGCTGATTTCAATCTGGCCATTTTCTTTAGCCAATGTCATGGTCCAGTCAACAGGAGTTGGTTTATGTGCTACCCTTGACCACCCCTGTTGGTTTCCCTACCAAAATCTTTAGTCATTTTTCCTCTGCTGTTCTGGGTTCGGCATTCTGTTGATTCGTCCTACCTTCCATTCAAAAAGGATATACCATATTAAGATGAAGAAATATGTTACTCATTTGACTGTGCTGCCAGCATAAATTTTGGTATGGAGTGGTGTGATTATGAGGTTGTAATACTGCCCTAACTCACCCCAACTGCTCAACTATTTAAATAAAATGTTGGTAGCATGCTCTGATGGATTTGATGAAATATCAGGACACCAGACCAAATATAGAGGATTAATGATAGGACTTGAGGTGTAAGGTGTGGTGACTGAAAGACTCTCATTTTTATGGTTATTAATTATTGAAGGTTGTGAGGAAAAGGGGGTGCTAGGCTGGTTATTTAAAACCTTAAATCCCAAAAGTGGTGATTCATGAGCTGCAGCTGTTTTGCCTTTGAGCAAGGTGCCCTAGGTTGGGTGACTGTCCCTGGAGTAGAGCTGTATTGTAAGTTGATTCAGATGATAATCAGTGTAATGAAAAAGAACATGTGTTGTATAGACCAGAGGTGACCAAACATGGTCTGGGAGGGCCAGTGTTCTGTAGAGTTTATCTCCAATCATAATTGGACATACACTCACTGGCCACTTTATTGGGTGCACCTTACTAGTACTGTGTTGATCCCACTTTTGCCTTCAGAACTGCCTCAATCCTTCGTGGCATTGATTCAACAAGGTACTGGAAATATTCCACAGAAATTTTGGTCCATATTGACATGATGGCATAACGCAGTTGCTGCAGATTTGTCGGCTGCACATCTAGGATGCAAATCTCCTGTTCCACCATATCCCAAAAGTGTTCTATTGGATTGAGATCCGGTGACTTTGGAGGCATTTGAGTACAGTGAACTCATTGCCATGGTCTGTAACAATACTCAGGTAGTCTGTAATGTTGACACAATGCTCAATTGGTACTAATGGGCCCAAAAGTTTGCCAGGAAAATATCACCCGCACCATTACACTACCACCAGCTGCCTGAATCGTTAATGCAAGTCAGGATGGATTCATACAGTACTTTCATGTCAAAATGAAATGCCAAATTCTGACCCTACCATCCAAATGTTGCAGCAGAAATTGAGACTCATCAGACCTGGCAATGTTCTTCTACTTTCCATAGTCCAATTTTCATAAGCCTGTCCGAAGTGTAGCATCCTTTTTTTCTGTTCTTAGGAGTGGAACTCTTTGTGGTGTTCTGCTGCTGTAGCCCATCCGCCTCAAGGTTCGACGCGTTGTGCATTCTGAAATACTCTTCTGCATTTTGCATTAATGAGCAGTTGGGTAGCTATACTTATAGTGGCTGGCGAGTGTACCTGAAACAGCTAATTGAGCTCTTATTTACTAAACAAGCATCTTTAAGCAAGTTAGAGCTAAACTCAGCAGGACACTGACCCTCCAGGATCGGTCACCCCTGCTATAGAACCATTGCAATGAATTGAAGTCCATTTTAAAATACGAAACCATTTTTTAAAGATGATTGTTTGTTGCAAACCATGTACTTAGTCATCAGCTGTTTCTAATCACCAATTTTTATGCACATTTTGCAAAATTGCATGACACTGCTGAATGGAAATGCCAAGATACTCATGCATATTGAAAATATGCATTGAGTACAGTAGATGGGATGAACGTTTTATCTGATAAGAGAACATGTCCATAAACTACGATGCACATTTATAGCATTTAGCAAATAAATTGCAGCGTGCACATCAAAACAGATTTTGATCTTAAATGTTATTTTGGGTCATTCTAAAATGTCTTTGCTGTCTGTCATCATGTTATGAAGCGGACAGGAGACAGAGGTAAGTAAACGTTAGTATATTTATTGTCTGACAACAAAGGAGCACATGAGGGATAGCCAGGAGGATCAGGAATGATGATGGGTCTTTTCCTCCGTGGCTGGGTAGCAGGAATACACGAGGATGGACAGCACACACCAGATACAGACGACAGAGGATGATACAGACGTGGAGGAACTTGAAGACAGGACGACTCGGGAGGACCAGGAAGACTAGGAGGAAGACACAGAGAATAGGTAAGTACAAAGTTTGTTTCGCTGAGTATGATAACGCTGAGTGGTCGCTCAGTGTCCGCTTTCGCTTGAACGAGCCCGGACAATGAGCGACTAGAGTGCTGTGCTTATATCTGGTGCTCGTGAATGTGTTGCAGCTGTGTGCTCGTTAGTAGGCAGGTGATGGTGATCTTCGTGATTGGGGTTCGTGAGAGCCTGACCAATCCGTAACACATCAAAGCAATTTGGTGTTATTACTTCCAGTAAGTTACTCCCAACTATTTTGAGTGGCTGCACTCCCAAACAGCGGTTTCACGCCTACAAAAGCTACTCTGCTTTTACTGCATTTTGTTTTTGAATTCCAAGGTGGAATTCATGTATTATATAAGAAAAAGGCCTCAAGAGGCTTCTCCCACTAAGGCAAATACAATTTTTATTTTTTATATTTGACCAGTTCATCAGGAACTGACTATATTGTTCTTTTTGATTTAGATGTTAACAGTGCTTTGTTCGCAAATGTTTTATGCTACATTCCAGTTTTGTGCATACGTCTAATTGATATCTTTGGATGGAAAGTAGTACATTGACTAAAGGGTATTAACTTTTTCCCATAATGGCACACTTGACCGAATGCTGCGATCTCCATTTGCGTAAGTCCTCAAGTATGTAGAGCATCTCATTTGTCATTTTCCTATTCAAATGGGTGCTCAGAAGTGTTCATACTGGGCTCATGCTTCTGAACTCCTCTCGGTGGGCAATTTCCCTCCTGTTCATGCAATATTACATCACCTAAATGTGGATGCAGAGTGGGATTGAGTTGAGAATTGTTTTTTGTTTTTTTTGGATAGTGCCTCATTTACAGAGTTGAGTGATGGGACATTTGGTTTGTTGAATCAGTGGTAAATGTATTTGTGTCTGCACGCATATATGTGTTGCAATGCCTCATTTGGCAAACCTGGGCCTCATCTGGCATATTCCAGATTTCCTGTGACTCCTGAGATAACCGGCAGACTCTGGCAATCTATCACCTTCTGACAAGGCCTTGTTGGAAAGTTGGAGGGAATTGAAGGAGAGGGGGAAAACTGACAAATGAGAAAAAGGGATATGGCATTGAGGGACATCCAATGGTGGAATAAAATCCTTTCTCTCGTTTTCCCACAAGAAGCAGGTCTTTAAAAGATAACTCTGAAAAACTGGCGTAAAAATGACACTGCTGTAATGACGATGATAATTGTGAGACCAGGATAATTGAGGACAGTCTCTCGCCAGATAGATATTGACCACATTAGTGCTTTCGGTGGAGATGAGCTTTAATTAGACTCAATTAATCCCCATTTGGTCTCAGCGGATAGAGGCAAATAGCAATTTTCAGAGCACAAGCCCCTTTACCTGCTCATGGCTCAATGGACAGTAGACACTGTTTAGTGGATTGTCCTGCGGCATTGAGCGAATGTGAAAATTACGAGACCATAATCCTTGGAGTGGAGCTGTGAGTCTTTGATTACTAGTGGCAACATTGTCCGAGTGTGTAAGACTTACAACACTGGAGGGAATGTAACTTTAATAAGAAGTGTGAGTCCACAGACCTTAACAGTGTATTTTGGCAGTAAATCCTTTTCCCGTAAGGACAATGGCTTTCATCTTTAGCGTTCTATCCTTTTAAGAAGGGATAAAATTTGTTTCACTTCCACACACTCTGTATAACTAATATCAGGGTGATTTATTTTCAAACATTTATCCCCTGATACTGATAAATATTGTCTGCAGATACCTCTGGGAACAATGCAACCTAGTATTTTTTTTACTTCACGACTTTATCAATTGTCTTGCCAGTCTAAACTTTAGACTTTACCATTGAGAATTAAGGTTTTATCCAGTCTATCAATACAATCATTTTCAAAAGAGTCAACCTCAATTTGCACTCCGGATGAAGAATCATCACCTAAGTACTATTTGCTGGAGTTGCCAACTTTTGTAAGTAGCCACCCTGGCTCGCATAAAATATGACTAAAAAAGCAAGAGGACTGTTTAGAACAGAAGTGCTCAGCCATGTTCCTTGTGATCTACCTTCCTGTAGAGTTTAGCTCCAACCCTGATCAAACACAAACCAACTTAAGCCCAGTTCACACTATGCATTTTTTATGATCCTAAACAATTGCAGCAGGTCACACTGTAAGATTTCAGTTGTCATAATGTCAGACTGAACAACAATGAAGATGTGCCAAAAACAGAAAAAAAATCATCCTGAGACTGACATCATCCATCTGTGACATTTTCACTGTCCCCCCCATTGTGAAATGATACCTTAAAGCAAAAATAAACAATCTGTAATGGCACTTTTGCACACAGCATGCCTCCACAATGATACCAGGAGGAAAAAACTTTAGACATTTTGACTGTGGTGGTTTGAAGTTGTCGCACGGATTGCATCATCAAATTCTGTGCTCCTATTGGTTCTTGGATTGACCCTTGTCACAGCTGTTGTCACAATGCAGGAAAGAGTCTGAAATCTGCCAAAACTTCATCAGAGGGTAAATCTGATCGCAAAAACCATTTAGTGGCTGTCCGTGAACATGTCAAACCTAATATCAAAGGTCACAGATTATAGCCTATGATGTTCAGGAATCTTTTAAGACTGTGTTTCACAACCACATTCCTGGAGAGCCACAAACACTTCATGCTTTGGATGTTTCCTTTGTCTATCACATGCATAACAGGCCTATTCAGGTGTGTTTGTTTTAGGAGACGTGGAAATGTGCAGAGCTGGTGGTCCTCCAGGAATGTGGTTGAGAAACACTGTTTTAGGATTTACCCATTTTTGTTTTCTCATATGACCAAATTGTCACTGAAATTTCACCGTGTGAGCAGGATTAAGTAGGATCTAAAGGAGTGCTTGGTATTTAAAGACTGAACTCCGCAGTAAGGTAGACCTCCAGGTACCGGGTTGGGCACCCCTGGTTTGGAAGATCCAATCTTGCTTCAATTTCTGACTTTATGTATTTGAAAGATAAGACTCTATTGGGTTCATTCACAAATCAAAAGTGCAACATTCATTTTATCACCACCTTGAAAATTGAAGGACTTGTGTGCAGATATGCAAATGTCTGCTGCAAATGTATCTTCCAGATATACACGTCCATGTTTATGATTCTGTTTGCTTGCTGTCAGTTTCTAAGTGCCATCCATAAGTGATATCCTCCTTAATCCGGGGGCTTTATCCATTGCCTAACACATCATGCAGAATTCTCCAAGGCGGTTATTTTCTCTTAAGTCATTTCAATCTTTAAGACAAAGCTGAAATAATAATAAACTCATCTTATCTCGGCCTGTCCTTATCCTCAGCGCTTTAAAAAGCAGTCCTTTTGGTCTTTTTAGGCAAACAAATAGTTAAATGGTAAACATATCAGGCTCAGAACTGAGCCTGACTTCAGACCTCCGATATGTGGGTAGATTTTTGTGGCTGCAAGCATTTCCTTGTGAGCGTGAGGGTGTGTGTTAGAGAAAATAGGAGAGAGAAACAAAGCAAAGGGTGCAATGCACACCGCCTGTCTCTCTCGCTCTTTATGTAAATTAGGACATTTAAAATGGAAAAATATTTCTGCAAATGTTGTATTGCTTTGGTTATTTGAGTTTTTTTTCAGTGTATTTAGTGTATGTAAGCTGCTTGGTTTTGTGGGTTTTATAAACCGAGCATTCTGTGAACTATATTTAAACTGTACTGAAATATATAATCACCTTTTTTTTTGTTTAAAACAACTTCTGAAAGGTTTGGAAAGAGTTGCAATGTCCACCTTGATCCACCACAGCCACCATCCATCCCTTGACAAGAAGAACATACATTCCCTTAAATGTCTCCATCTTTCCCTTAATGCCGACATTCATCACTCATGCTGGACAACATGACCATGTCTGTAAAGGTCACTAAAGGCTTCAAACATTCTCCTTGCCCCAAGAGAGAGCTCGTTGGCCTGTGTGAAAGAGCAAAAGGCCAAGGCTCAGTTTTAGATTGTAAATTATATCAATGACTGACCATGCATCTTTTAGATAATCAAGTTCTGACAGATCCCTGACAGAGGGATAAAAATAGATCCTGGGCCATTACCTCGTGCAGTAATGGCACAAATTCAGCCAATACACCAAGCCCCGGGGAGAATCAAACCGAAGGCCAGGGATTTATTAACAAGAAACAATTACAAGGAAACAGAAACGTCCAATATTCTAAATTTAGACCCTTGTTGCCATGGAGTATGCTTTTACGTAATACAAAGTAAACTGAAGACAAACGCATGCATTTGATGATTCAGTGTGTACAAAGTGGTTTATTACTGGAAATTCAACACAGTGCTTAAATATCTCTCTCTTGCCAGTTATAATTACATCTCAGCATTCTACTTAGGCTTTTGCAAGGATAAACTCTGTCTCTATAAGAAGGGGAAGGATGGTGGTTTAAAGTTTGCCAGAAAATGCTGGAGAATAACCTTTTAGAGCAGGGGTCACCAATCTCGGTTCTGGAGGGCCGGTGTCCCTACAGGGTTTAGCTCCAACTTGCCTCAACACACCTGCCTGGATGTTTCAAGTATTCCTAGTAAGACTTTGATTGGTTTGTTGAGGTGTGTTTGATTAGGGTTGGAGCTAAAATCTGCAGGACACCGGCCCTCCAGGAACAAGTTTGGTGACCACTGTTTTAGGGGATCACTGGGACTGTAGGTTCAAAGAGACATTGGATTACTTTAGTTACTCCTAGAAGGGTCATCTTCTGTACTAATTATAAATATCAAAAAGTGCCTTTTAGGTTGGGCTCTTCACAACTGTTTGAGAGTATCCTTCACATTTTGTCAGTAAACCACTTTTGCTGCAAATGCATGGAATTCACCTCGTTTGCACCTCATTTGACATCTTGCACTCAAAAAATGATTACTTCTGCTTGTTTAAACTACCTGTTTAAAATGAGCTGAAACTACACAATTCTTATAATTTCCTTGGCTAATTTATTTCTTTTATGTTCAGTTCACTTAAATTTGTAAACCATTACATTAACTTAAGCGTTTTGTGTTGTAACAACATGACGGAATTGTGTTGGTCCAACTACCTGGTTAGGGGATTTGTAGTTCCCAGCATGCTTTGTGTGGGATTGAATTAAGATAATTTAAAATATTGACAATAAAAGTATTCTTGGGTGTTTAAAGTTAATAGAAAGACTTGTTAGAGTTAGAAGATTTTCATATAATGTTTTGAGATTACCACCTTGCAGGAGCACTCATGCTTTGGGTGTAGGCGTTAGCAACAATGCCTTTTGTTACTTTGCTCAGTGAGCAATAACTGTCCTAAAATGAGTTCTGAGATCAGTATGAATCAATTGTAGATGTAACTTATGCTTAAAAATATGAAATATGCTTAAAAATGGCTCTTTCGATAACTTCAAATAAAACTAAGAGACCGACACATGTACGACACATATTAGACATACATGATATTATCAGACCTTTTGTCACGTCCCCAGTCCGTCACTCACCCTCCGAACAATCACAATCACCCAGACCATCTTCCAGCCGTGCACCATCACCCAGTTATTAGTTCACCACCTGATTCCACTCTGCACACCCTACTTAAGCTCCCTTCACACAGTCAGTCTGCGTCGAGTATCACACATGGACACGATCACCCTAGCCTTCCTGAAACCTCACCTCGATACCCTCCTGTGCTCTGCAACTGCTCTGCAACTACTCTTCGTCGTCATCCTCCACTCAGGGAAGTGACTATACTTACTAGCCTCTGTTTGGATCCCCCTTTCCAAAGACTGCCTTTGACTGAACCTGATATTGTCTCTACGATGTTACAGTAATAAATATATACTGTTTTCTACATCTGACTCCCTCTCCTTCCTCTGATCGTGACACCTTTGAGTTAAAGCTAAGTAAAAATACAAGTGTATTTAAACTTTTATTTGATCAAATCAAGTTTGACCAACTCGATTGTATTTAATAGATTAAATCAATATTTTTTAATTGGTGTTAAACAATTTTATTGGATGGAAATGCTGCCCTCAATTAAATTGAGTTCATCCAATGAGTTATTTTTTTGAGTGTAATTGATCCCATTCTTATACACAATTCAACATTAGTTCAAAAGTAGTGTATTGGGTATTTTAGTTTGAAATGTTCTGTTATATAAAAAATTGCAATATACACTTTAGATAACTTTTTGGTGTTCTAGCAGTATTCCATTTTATAAAACTGTTAAAATTATAATTTAAATCTTAACTTAATGTAATAATCTATAACAAAAGTTATTCGCCACTGCCACGGCATTTAGTAGTAATTAATAGATAATTACATCAATATTTCTCAGTTCCTGTTCTTGTACCACACTGTTCTCACAGGACTAACTCTAAAGATGTTCACCCCAAAAGTTTAATTAAATATTGCATGAGTAGAAAAAAATACAGTCAAGACAAACATGTTAATATAGGCAAATTTACAACAGTCTGTGCAATCGACATAGAATGTGTGACGTGTTTGTGACGTATCAATCAATCAATCAATCAATCAATCAATCAATCCCCTCTAAATAAGCAATTTAATGGACATTTAAATTTAAATGCATATAAAAAATTAATATACATTAAAGCCAAGTCAAGTCTTCTGTGGTAAACAAATTGTGGTAGGTAGTTTCTGTGAGATGCTTTTATTTCAAGACCTTCCGCTACAAATGCATTTTACACCATGCATCTGATTTTGAAAATAATTTTCTGTGCTAATTAATACATTAACATGATAATGTGTTAACTTGCCCAGCTCTATAAAAAACTAGCAAACAAACTACAGTAGATGTCTACTGGTAAACAGTGACTCCACCCACCCCCCCAAATCAAGAAGTTGCTTGCTGCATGCCAGTGGTGCAATTTGGATAAATGACTGTTGAGTCAAGGGGCCAGGTCCAATCCAGATCAACCTCAATCAGCTAGAATCAGGGTCGATTCTATGCATGGATGGGACTCTCGTTCCATGAGAAAGTATGGCTACTTGTCTTATGGGATGATGATCATTTGTCTCTGCTTGGCTCTATTGTAAGGAGTAGGGTAGTGAAGCAACAATTGTGAGGATCGTCTTGGGGATTCACACGATTAAGTGAAAACCAATAGCAAGGCTGACATGGCTTTTTTAAGATCTCAATAAAAGGCGTCAAGTCAATAGGTTACGGCTGTAAAATGTCCTGTCTTTTACACAAATTTAGTCCTTCAGATGAATTAAGATACAGTAGCTGCAGGTACTGTAGAGGTACACTGAAGTAAAACCAACCCCTTGAATTCAACGTTGGGTATGAAAGAGAATATTTTATAATTCAGGTAATTAAAGTAGTTTGACAATTCTTTTAAGGTCTGGTTTGAGATTTCAGGACTGCATGGTGGCTCAGTGGTTAGTAATGTTGTCTCACAACAAAAAAGTCCCCGAGTTCTGGCATAAACTGTAGGCCTTTGTGTTTTTGTTTTCTTGCCCAAAGACATGCAGGTTAGGTTAATTTAGGCGGCTCCAAAATGTCCAACTTGTGTACAGGAAAGAAAATAAATAACATTTCTGTGATTTCTGGTGTATTGAAAGATTTTTGAAAGAACCGTTGCACACCACCAAAATGAAGATGTGCTCAGAATGGTATTGGTGGTTTTATCTCTATTCTGACAGCTATGGAAGATGTTTCTATGGAGCCAGTTTGGTCAAACTATGTCCCCTCAAGCTTTACTGTTGTGGATCTGTCCATGGTACTAAAATGTAGCTGAATATAAATTGTTGGACTAGAAGGTTCTAATAAAGCAACTCCCTCAATAATAATGTTTAGAATGATTACTTCTAGTAAAACCTTTGATCTTAGTCTGTGTATATATAATCATTTTATGACCTTCTTCTCTGGAATGCAAGATATTTTGTAGATAAAGTTATCTGTAATCTATATTGAACATCATTGTTAGTTTGAACAACAATGGTGTCCAAATATATTCGGAACAATATGAGTGCAAGTAATGTTCCTTGATTTTTTCTTTTTTAGTCATAATATCCCTTTAACTCTACCCCAACCCACCCCCAAAAGAATCTCAAATCTAACCCAAGCTGCAGTGACGCAAACGAAAGCTCAGCTCTGGTTCCTGCAGCTGCACATCATTCTCCTAAAAGCTTATGTTGCTGATCTTGAGGGAGCTTCTATCTTTGTAGAAGCTACCCCGTGAGTTCTTGCATCCGTAGCATTGATCCTGCAGAAAGTGTGTAAACCCATCAATCCAGATCTGTCAAAGCATCTTCTCCATCTGCGAGGGAGTGTATATGTGTCAGTCCTCACTCCATACTATTTTTCTACTTTCACGTTCACAGTAAAACCAGGAATGCAGAGCAAAAATGTAGGTATTTCTTGCTAAATCACTGCGTTGTTGGTGTATATTTGATGTGCACCTGAAATCGCTCTGCATTCTTGAATGCATTTCTTTCTTTCTTTCTTTCTTTCTTTCTTTCTTTTTATTTTTAGTGTGGTATTGACGTCATTTTGAAACCAATTTCAGTCCAAAATCAAAACTACCCCATCAAGTCCCCAAATCAATTCGCCAAATTACCCAAAATTGCTCACCCTCAAGCCTGCTTCTTTGTTTATGACACTTTTTTTCCCCCCATACAAACACAGTTGGAGTAGTTTTATACTTCCCCCTAGCTCTTCTATGTGAAGTTTATTTATAAATAGCACAGTTGGTCCTGCTTTAGCTAACACATGATTCACCAATCAGATGATTCCTAAGTCACCATAAATAACCAGAGTTTCTTGCATCAGTTACCTTCATCTTGAATTCCACTTTCCACCCCTGCTCCACCTCCATTTTCCTAGATAGGGTGGCACAGCCAAGTGGTTAACGCTGTTGCCTAACAGCAAGAATGTCACTAGTTTAAATCTTTAACAGGATAGTCGACGTTTCTATGCCATAAAATATGCTATGCTATGTTTTTTAAGCGCTCACTTGGGTTCACCCCTGGTTGTCCAGTTTCCTCCCACCATCCAAAGACATGCGACATGAGGGACTTTACCAAACCAAATTGGCACCATAGATGAGCTCTTAGTCAGCAGTATATCTCTCCATTGCAATCCCTAATTTGTCATTAGCCATAAATAAGCAGGGTAGTTCTCGAGATCTACCTGAGCTTAAACTCCCCTCTCGTCCTGAAAACGGGAGGGAGCCCCGGGCTCGAGGATTTTTATGAGCTCAGGGCTCTCTCCCACGACAGCATGCCAAACACGCTTTATAATCAATCATCAGCTCTCTTGAAACAAAATGTTGGATAGAGAAAATACAATTGTGTCACGCTAACTCAATATGCCACCAGGGCGTTAACCCATGTCTAGAGCCAGACAGAATCTGCTGACATTTTTTGCTATTTCTGCAGAGAATTTATTAAACAATCTGCGAATTTATGCAGAAGGATTTTATATCATACATTGTTATATCATAACTAAAAACTTAAATATATGAAATAAAAATTAAAACATTTTTAACTTTTATTTAATGTTTAAAATGCAAATCCAATTAGATATTTATTTGGTAAACAAAGCAAGTCTCCTATATAAGGTCACGGTCACCAGCGATCCAGCCCGTGCAGATCACTGGTATATACACAGATCACGCAGGACTACAAATCTGCTAGTAAATGGACTACAAGAACCAGTCATGCACCACACACACACAACCAGTTCCTGATCCTGATTGATTGTAAACACACAGCTGATGCTTACATGGACTATAAAAACAGCTCAAACACACACAACGTTGCGGAGTCTTGTCTACTGTTTATGTGACACTACAACGCGTTTTCCTTGCTTTGCCTTCTGTGTTTTTGAATCCTTGCTTTTGCTTTGTTTTGTTTTGTTTGTATTTTGTTGCCTGCTGCCTACCTTCTGACCACTCGCCTGTTACTTTGAGCACGATTCTGGATTTTCTGTATACATCTGTTTGCTCCTGTGTTGACTGTTGCTTTCCCGACCATCCTTTCTTAATACACGCTGCACTTGGATCCACACCTCTGTTGTCAGTGTCACATCCCCGTTGCATATATTATAACAAAAAGACAGAAAATATTACTTTACAAACTGTATTGTTAATAAATTAGAAAATTTTAATATTACTATATCACAATAATATTAGTGAAATTAATTTAAACATTTAATAAATATAAATTCACACACATTTACACAAGTAAATAAATAGACTAAATGATAAGCCAAAAATCTGCAGAAATCTGCGGATTTCTGCGCGTGCGGATTCCGTGTGGGCCTACCCATGTCTTATGAAGTGAATTGATGTGTTTTTGTAACAGAAATAGTTCACATTTTTGTAAATGATAAATTCCAATCATTGACATGTATGACGTTATGTGCACTTGACGTAATTTATGCAAGATGCATTTGTAGTGAGAGTTCTGGGAATAAATATGTTTCACGGAAACTACTTGCCAGTTTGTTTACCATAGAAGAGTTGGCTTGACTTTACTGTATAGTGTTATGCAGTATAATACTGCTAAAATACTGCCACGTACATGTACCTACCTGTCTTCCATCATGCATCATACGGATATAGTCAGTCAAATGATCTGCAAAGTAAAAGCCACTATCCAACACAAGTATAGCATGGAAAAGCTAGGATAAAACTACTCTGATTGTGTTTGTCTGACAGAAAGGCCATACATGGATGGCTTGATGTGTAATAAATTACTGTTTTGTTCATCCATCCATTCCAAGATAGCTATGTGTACTGTATAGGTATTTTCTCGTGTTAGTTTAACATACTATAACAAGTCATGGCTGATCAAAACGTTCAGCGGTTCCAGCAAAGACAAACGTTAGGCAAGTTTTTATTTGTGAATGGGCGTCCCACACCACCCATTCACCTAAATTCAGTCCTAAAATCTCTGTGAGCATGTTTCAGGATGCCAGAGGGGGAGCTGCACAGTCATTCACGTGAAAGATTGATTTAACACACGCGGGCAGCTGTGGTTGCTCGCGCTCTGGCGGAGTGCCTTTCTATGACGTCAAAGACTCCTGCCTGCTCGTGTGGGCGCGCGCTCGCTCGTGCGCGGAGAGACACGCGCTGACAGAGGCGCGCTACGTGCTCGGAGTGGGAAACAGATGCGCTTGGTGGCCGATAAAAAAAAAAAAAACAGCGAGCAGAAACCCGAGGCTATATGAAAAATGCATTTATGTGCATTAAGAGCGTACTTTGGAGACGATATGAAAATTCGTCTCGTTTATCACAACGGTCAAGAAAGAAGCCGTATTCTTGCTCGTATAATGGCATGTGTTGCGTTTGGATATTTAATCTTTATATCAGATGCTTCCTTGTGATTCTGCACTCTCAAGGATTCATTGTGTCACGCAGCATTTGGACAGTCTGTTCACATTTCCTTTTATCAACATTTCTCACTCTCAGATTGGCTGTGTGTGTGCGTACACTACTAGAGATGGGACTGTAGATGTCAAGATTCCGATTGGAAATCTGCTTCCTTTTATGGTAATCCACCAGTGTGTATATATTAATTAGATATAATATTTGTTTATATATAAATTTTACATTTTAAAAGGGATAGTTAACTAAAAAAGTAAAAAATAAATAAATAAAAAATAAACCTTCCCATTCTCTTGTTCCAAGCCTATTTTGTTTTGATTTTGTTGCACACAAAAAAGGTATCTATCTATCTATCTATCTATCTATCTATCTATCTATCTATCTATCTATCTATCTATCTATCTATCTATCTATCTATCTATCTATCTATCTATCTAT
>CAIGQQ010037719.1:8318030-8335087 GCA_903798035.1 Danio albolineatus | reverse complement strand
AAAAAAAACACAACTGATGCATTTTCAATATAAAAAATAATTATGCACTGGATTTTTTTTTAAACCTTTTATCACAGTCTTGGACATGTGTCCCATTAGTAATATTGGCTTTGCATTGTTAGATTTTCATTTTTTTCTCCATATTTTACTGTTGGTGGCTGTTTTCGCCCCACTGAATTCCCTTATAACTACATTTGATGGTGCATAAATATACAGTCTTTGTTTTTATTTACTCCATGTAGTTCTGAGAGCTGAGATGTACATTTGGATTTTCTCAGACACTTTGAAAATAAGTAAATAATCAGTGACATCATTTATGATTTTGGCAGTTAAATATATAAAATCCTGTAACTTTCTAAGCAATTTAGCAGTTTTGATCAGGACTGAGGTTGATTACTAGATTTGTGCTAAAATGTTTTACATCTTTTTAAATATTAAATGTTTTCATCCCACTTTTATATAACAAAAGTGTAGTAAATTTGCCCCAGTGTATTAAGTTTTTATTATTATTTTTTTTTGTAATAATTTCTAGTATTAAATTAAGATTTTTCGCCAAAAATCATTGCTAAAAACACAGAAAAGTTGTGGCCATATTAAGACTCAACCACAGAGTTGATGAAAACATCCCCAATAGCACATAAGGGTTAATAAATACATTTCTAAAAGTTTCGAACCACACACTGAGTAAACAATGAAGAAATTTTGATTTGGGCTTGAACTATCCATTAAGTAGAGTATTAAAAATGAACTTTGATATACATTTTTTAGACACAAATGAGATTTGTTCCAAACTGTATTTTCTCTCATGTTTATTAATTTAACAAGACATTTTGCTATTTGCTAACAGTCAGTCTACTGGGACAAACCGTATTACTTGTAGTTCAGTAAGTGAGTCTTGAGCCAGATTAATTTAGTAATCAATAATTTTTCATTAAATGGAACTGGCTCATATTCAGTCTACACTGCGTTCATCCTATATGTTTTGATTGATTTATTTTTTTCTTCTAAAATGATGTGTTTCCTGGAATACTATATTAGTTATGTTGATTTGTGGATTAACTAATAAGATTAATTTCATATTAGCCATTTTGTTTAGGGAAGCCACGTGTTTTAAGTGATTCAACAAAAAGATCCTTATTAAAAAGGGTAATTTGCTGAGGATCTGGGCTGGCATTGGTGAGAAAAGGCATAAGCAGATGATTTATAGAGTAGTTATCAGACTACGTGGTTATGTTTTGAATGTTTATTTGTTGCCAATACCAAAAAGTTCAGGAGAATCATTCATTCACAGCTGCTTATTGCATCATGCCCCGCAAAACAAGAACGAGACATTGACATCTTGTTCTTCAGCTGAACATTTGAAGATTATTATCTGAAATCAAGATCTTTAAATAAAGTTAGTGGCTATAACTCTTTGAGAGTTAAAAAAGGGTTCACCCAAATATTAAATATTTCCTCACCATTTACTCACACTAGAGTGATCAACTTTATGAATTGTTTTCTTCTGTTGAACACAAACCAAGGTCATACATAAGATTATCGTAAACAGGCAGCCACTGACACCCATACTTTTCCCCCATCATTTTTCAGTATCTTCCTTTGGTGCTCAACAGGAGAATCTCAAGTTTTAGAGCAAGTGGAGGATGGTTAAATAACAGATTTAATTTTTTTTTCTACATATCTTATGAAGCCAAACTATTGGTATCATAAGGAACTATATATTTTTTATTGGAACCATATTTACCCTTTTAATCTGAAGCTTTGGAAAAATAGTGTTGATTGTGTTGTCAACAGTTTAAAGCGCAAGCTCGGCTAATGGTAAACCCTTTAAAAGTTGGAATTCCTTAAAACCAGTCATTCAAATTTAATCTGCATTAAGGGCGTATATTTGCTTTTGATGTTGTTGGGACCTAATTTGACACCAAGCCCATTATTTAATTTTGGAGGTGATTAAATTTAAATTATCGGTGGATATTGGTGGGGACACGTCCCCTCCGTCCATGCTAATTCTACACCCTTGATCTCCATACATGATTTTCTTTATATATTTAGGCTGCCATGTTGTTGAAGAAATCACAATCCATGTTTCCTTCTAGTTGTTCTAAACAAAACGCAAACCAGATGGGGACATTAAGTGAACATTCGGTGTTTGCTATGTATCCAACGTAAACAAACAGTGTGAGCTCCTGTGCATGTGACAGGAAGATCATGCTCAACAGACCTGTTGTCTTGCTTTCTTTTTTCTGGCATTTTGGCATTTCAGTCTGCTATGAGCTACAGGTGTTGTAGACTTTGATTTTATGTATGACATTGTACTATGGTTTCAGTTAGAATTATTATTTGTTTTTTTAAGTCCAGCTGAGGAGAGTAATATGCTCTGGGACTATATTTGCACTTCGTGATGTACAGTTTGTATTTAAGGGTAAAAGACTAGTAATGAGCCCCAAAATTAGACTTTGTTTGTTGAGATGTGATGTTGCTTGACAAAAAAAAAATCAATTCTTAAGAATCATTCTTTTAGGAATCAGAAACACTGATCCAGCTGTATGCCCCCCCCCCCCCTCCTCTCGCGCTCGCTGTCTCTCTCTCTCTCTCTCTCTCTCTCTCTCCCGCGCGCGCGCTCCAGCTCAGCCCGTATCTCTGTCGGTCTGAGTCCTCAGCGCTGGCAAGGGATAATAAACTGCCTTTCCGCAGCAATACGTGGTCAAAGGAGCAGCCCGCGAAAGAGGTAGGAATGCAGTCTCCGTTTTCTGTCATTTCCGCGTAAAACTATAAAAGAAAGCAAAGCTCGTGCCTTCAATCAGCAGGCTATGCTTTTTCATTGATGAGAAGTGGTTCAGCTACCTTCATGTTGATCTGTGTGCGCAGGGGTTTGCATTCTTCAGTTTGATCTGATCCTTCAGCTCTATCAGATCTTCTCTGACACTATCAGAAGCTCTTAAAACGCACGCAAACCATTTATAAAACGCGGGTGAATTTGCGGTGTAGACTTTGGGTGTTCTTTTACAGCGGTTTTGTGTTGAGATTATGTTAATTACAATATTTCTATGCGTTTGATAAGTATTAGAATTCGCTGCATGTTTGTTTGGCTATTTGCTTGAAGGAAAGAAAGCCAAATGTCTACTTTTTAAAGTCTGTTTCTTGCAAATCGACGAATTATACATGGAATCGTTTTTGCATTCATTATAGGGTGTTTTTGTGTTTGGAAATGAAAAGCCGAGAAGGATGGAGAGTGGGTGCTGGGAGAGATACGGGACGGGGGAGAGCGCCATCGTTTGATTTATAACCTCACAAATACGCAGCGACTGGCGAAGCCTGGGGTCCCCGCTTTTGACTCGCTGTCATTTTAACAGCAGACGCCGATTACAGCAGAATACTGATAAAAGACAGAACAGCTCCCTCTGCAAGGGTTTCAGAAAGCTCTTTACCACAGCATGGAGAGAAATCAATGTGATTAGGGAGCTACACTATAACCACACCTGTTTCATTTCAGCGCACAGCGGCAGCGGGAGCTCGGTGCATTAAAAACACCGTGAAATCGAAATTACAATTTTGTGGCTTTTAGCTTTGAGGTGATTTTTGTATGAGAGTATAATTCAAAAAGTTGATGCTTTGAGGAGCACTGAAACTTGTTTTATATAAATATATGAAAAAATATTTATATCAATACATTGAAAATATAAAATGTGTTAATGCAAATTTAATTGGTGATTTACCTGTAGACAAATTAGATTGGAATAAAAGGACACAAAGTGTGTTATTCTCAGCTCATTTTAAAGCAGATATATATATATATAAAAATCAATCACAAATTTAAAAACTTTTAATTCTTTCATGTCGTCCCAACACAAATTGATTAAGTTTTAAAGAAGTAGCTTAAACAAGCTGCAAATGTATTTTTTGAGAGTATAAAAATGGGACAAATACAAATATCCAGTGCAATCTCGGCAATTCATAACGATTTAATTTAATTTATATTTCATTTTGAATATAGTTTTTTAGTAGTCAAACGTTTGTCAACTTTAATTTTAGATAAATGTAACTAAAATGAACCCGTAACTTGTCAATGCATTTTTGTCATGACTTTACTTGGAGGGACACATTATCATTAACTCATTCTTAACTATTCATGAACTCTTTTGTTTAACGTAGCAGTTATGCAAGTCCGTCTAGTGCGCATTTACATTTGAAAGCAATAGAAAAGTGTTCTGTCTATGTTAAAATGAACCGTTTGACCACAAGTTAATGAGTAGTTAAGAATAAGTTAATCCATGTGCCCCTCTAAGTAAAGTCATGACATAAACATACATGAACAGGTCATGAGTTCATTTTAGCTAGTTTTAATTAATACATTATTTAACAAACTTCCACTATATTAAGTATTTAAAGTAGTCATTATTCACACATGAACTCAAGTGGCTCATGTTGTAGTTAAAGTTAGTTCATGATTAGCACATGCCTTAAATCATTACTACTTTATAATGAAGTAACGTTTAGTTTATATTAGTATCCATGTACTGTTGTATTGTAAAGTGTTACTAATATCTATTTAGACGTACTTTATGTGCTGCAGCACCTTGATCGGTGCAGCATGTAGTTTTTTTTGACACACATTCCACTGCAAATTTCAGATCAACAAACCAATCACTTATTAATGAAAATAGTTTTAAAGTAATTCCTACTCCAGTGTGGGAATTACTGAATGCTAATATGAAAACAATGACTTTTTATGTTGTTAAAATCAGCAAGACATTGTGGTTACATGGCGTTTTGGCTCTCTTGGTGTTATAAACGGGACATTTAAAAAGAAAAAAACTAAGTAGATTGGAGCTTTAAATGACCTGAATTGTAAAGTGGGGGGTGGGAGATGGGGGTGGGAGTCTTTAGTGATGTCACTCAAAGTTAGTGTTGATGCAGAGCAAGCTTATTTATTATTTCTTCATGGGGACTGGGGTTGTTAGTGTTGGGAATAACAACCATTTAAACAACAAATAAAAGGGCATTAAGAAAAGCAAATGGGCTATGTTTTGAATTCATACTGTGGGGTTTTAATGGCACATTGGATAAGAATGCCTCGGTCTTGGGTTAAACCACAGTGGATGAATTTAAAGATGATGAATTGACCCCTCTCTGCCAAAGCCTATTTGCCCCATATGGCAATGCTGAGTATGTGACTTCATTATTTGCAGCCTGGTTTGCAGGCTTTTGATTTATCTGCGGCCTTTTTTAGACACATCCACAGGTGCCAGGAGTGAGTCACAGGGCTGCTTGTTTAAAGGCAAGCGACACAATATAAATCATAGCGACAAAAGGTTGACAATCCCTATTAAACCTCTTTTACATTAAAAGTTATTAGTTTTTTTAATTGCTTTTGAATTTTAATATTTTATATACAACTTCTTTTATTCAAATGTAAAAAATAAGTAAAATAAATATCTATTTTTTACATTTTAATATTTAATTTACTGATATAATTTAGTTTTCTTCAAATGATTATTCATACGTTAATTACAAAGGGGAAAATGACATCACAATGTACGCTACAACTGCTGATTAAGTGGAGTACATTACCTGCAACCAGAATTGCAGGCGTGATTTATCTGTGGCCTTTTTTTAGACCCATCAACAGGTGCCAGAAGTGAGTCACGCAGCTGCTTGTTTAAAGGTGCCGTGATCATGAGATCCGCTGTGTTTAAATTAAACTGGAACTTAATGCCCACGCATCCTCACCGGCACGTTTGCCTGCGGGACTCTATCAGCGATGTTTAACTGAACGCACACTATCCTGCATCGCCTGCAGGCATTTAATGAGAGCTATAGGCATACGGAAGGCTGGCCAATGCTAGATCCATTTCATATCGAGATCACATAGAGAAGGGTAGATACAAAACATGAAAGAGCAAGTGAGACGTTAATGGAGGAAGGGTTTTGTGAATCAGGAAGAGCACGCACACACATGCACAGTTCATACTTTGATGTCTGTGACCCATCACTAAAGACAGAATGACCCTCTTTAATTCATAATAAAATCACTACAGCCACTCGAATGTGAAATCTGAAAGAATCCCCTGAATGCTAATGACTGTAGACTTGTATATAAAGGTTTTTTATTGGAATAGATTTTTCCATGGAGAATCTTTTAAGATCCGTAGAACCTTTCAACTGGGCAAAAAGTTCTTTTTATGGGGAAAAGGTTAGATTGTTAATATTCTTCACTCTCTAAGACTTGGTTCTTTTGGGAACCAGCAATTTCTGTGGAATCACTTTGAATATTTTTAATTTATTTATTTTCTTTTTGCTTTAATGATTGTAAGAAATAGGTTATTTTGGTTATACTGAAGTGTTCTTGAGTGGTTCAAAGGTGCTTCCTATAAGGAATCCATGCGGAAAACCTAATTTTGGAAACTTTAGTGTTAAGAGTGCTGAACTTTGCATTTCACAGAATGTTGTTTAGAATTGGAAACGGTTCTTTTAGATTTTTGGAGCTCCTAAAAATAAAGGTTCTACTACATACAGGTTTTTATAGTGATGGCATAGAACCATTTTTGATTCTCTGAAGAACCCTTATGGGAAGGCTTCTTTAAAAGAGTCATTTTTTTTTTCTTCGCGTGAAGAACATTTTCATAAGCTAATTTCTTTTAATAATGTCTTCATTAGTTCTCCATAGATGCTGAAGTTGCTTGAGCTAATAATGCCAATAAAGAACCTTTATTTTTAAGAATGTTCATTAGGAGGTTCTCTGTTCCATCAAGTACATTTTTGGAAAATGTATTATTCTAAAAAGTTATTTATATTAATAAAATAACATTGTTTTCCTATTTGAGGAACATTTAAGATTTTGTTTTATTGGAACAATTGTTAAAAACATTGTTCTCTGTTCAAAAGAACATTATAAATGAAGAAAACCTTTTGGTATTTAGATGTTCATAGCTGACCTATAAAACTTCTGAGTTCTATGTTCTATCAAGATGCCTTGAATTTTGGTAATATTAAATTTATTTATTTATTTTTTAAGAAGCTTGTTGTGGAACAGTTGATCATTTCAGAATCAGTTTTTTTTAGACTTATTTATTGTCCATATACAATAAAACAAACCCTTTAATAAAGTTAGTGTATTATTTTGCTGCACTTCAGATGCAGTAAAGAACCATGCTCTCATCATAAACCTTTTTTAATTTGTTTCTTTGAAGAAACATCCAAGTTACAGATGTTGCATTTATGTGTTTGGTCATTACTTTGATAGCAAAATCCTTCAAATAGAAACTTTAAGGTTCTAAACTAAACATGTATCTTCTGTGCTTCTTTATAATCAATATTTTCCAGTTTTATTTTTATTTTTATTTTTTTAGAATACTTGTAAATTTCAACAAGAGTTTATTGAAATCTAAACTATATGTTAGTGCTATGACAAATTCTTGATGGCATCTCCATTGGTTCTTGAGGCAGATTCTAGAATTTGCCCACTTTAATGAGTACATGATTGCCCGACTGGTTCTTTCAGTGGCGCCATATTTGTATTTACCGTAAAGCAAAGGAATCGTAAAACCCATTTAGTTCTAATTATAACCTTTATTTTTAAGACCTTAGCCTGAACAGTTTAAGGCAGCTGGCATCTTTACTAATGCTGATAGACTGAGGGAAGGAAGAGCAGGCGAGAGGAGGCAATTAATGGCTTTTAATCTAATGTGAAAATAATCAATGAGGTGCTCGCAGATCTTAGGGCTAGTGGGGATTCTAGATCCTCTGATAAGAACCATCCAGCTTAGAGAAGGAAGTATGTTGCTGCTGATTAGGTGTGTGTGGTGGGAGGTCTGGTACTTGCGCATATGCTCCGTGTTGAAAAAAAATCAGGTGTGACTGAGGATTGAGGGTGGTCCAGAGCCTGCAGTGAAATGTTCGCAAATGCAGTGATGAAGATGCACACTCTCTCTTGGGCGTCAGCATATCTGAGACTAGATCAGTCCCTGTGTGTTTCCATACGGTCGCTTTACCCTGCTTCCACACTGAGAGATGGTAATGAAAACACAACAACAAGCTAAGCTCATCGGAAATGCGTGCCTGTATAAATATTGTTTGACAAATCTCAAAAAATGTAATGATACATAAAATTCACGTTGAAATGAACACTAGAGGCAGTAAACAGCAACAGCTTGTATTTACTTTTCATTGAAATTATAATTGACGTTCACTTTTGATTTCAAATTGAAATTTATTAGGGAATTTGATTTAAATTAGATTTTATTACAATTTGGCTGCACAATATAAAGTATTGGTTCAGCATCGATATTGCAATGTGCCAATCTACAATAGTCACATCGCATGATTTGCAGCATTTAGGTGTAATTTATTAACCAGGCTCTACAATCCTTTAATTTAAACTATGTGGACACCAGAAATGATCAAGTTTTTAGTTTTAACTAAAAAAAAAAATTCTTTAGTTAGGGTTAGGCTGGGAAGACTGTACAGCGTTATTTTATGTTTGTTTGATACAGTTTCGTTGCATGTTCTCCCCGTGGTTGCGTGGGTTTCCTCCGGGTGCTCCGGTTTCCCTCACAAGTCCAAAGACATGTGGTACAGGTGAATTGGGTAAGCTAAATTGTCCGTAGTTTATGAGAGTGAAAGAGTGTGTATGGATGTTTCCCAGAGATAGGTTGCAGCTGGAAGGGCATCCGCTGCGTAAATACAAATGCTGGATAAGTTGGCGGTTCACTTCACTGTGGCGACCCCGGATTAATAAAGCGACTAAGCCGACAAGAAAATGAATGATACATTTTCGGTACCTGTAAACTGTTTCACACAAAGCACTGTTAATTTCAATTTTATCTTCACTCTACTGTATTTATCCATGCTTGTAAACTGTCTATTATATTTTATTCTGATGCATTCACCTCCAAAATGATCCCAATCAAACTAAAATGTTTTTCCAAACAAGGTTTTGACAGTGTGGCACCATCTTGTGACAAACTAATATGTAGGTTAGTGTATGCTCCATTCAAAATTTTTTTTTTCTGTCAGTTTTGTCCTTAATTACAAAATGAATAAACAATTATGGCTCCCTTTTTTTTTTTCTCTAACTTTTACGTTTTGAGGCAAGTATAAGCAGGATAAAATACATACATGCAGTTGTTATCACAGAATAAATCCTGAACCTGATGCTAAGTCACTTAAAAGTGACTGTGCTCTAAAGTCATTCAGATGCAAATTTGATTTATAAATACGATTAAATAATTTTAAATAATATCAAACTAGTAGCATATTATAATATTTTTTAATTATGAACAAGGCGTCAAGCTTTTAATTTGTATAGCTTTTTACAATTAAGCTACTGTCTACAGTTGAAGCTTCAGTATACACTGTAATGTTTAGTAGAGACATGTATATCTAAAGGTTAGCTTGCGTTTATCTACAATGTATGTATAATAGAGCATCTCAAACCATTTCAGAAGGACTCAAGACAGAACCCTGAGGAACCCCAAAGCCCTTTTACCACCCTTCAAGTCATTTTAGTTATGGATAATGTCTGAATATTAAGCTAATAGCCTGTGGTTAAAAAACGATTTACTGTTTGCTCAATGAATTAGAGTTCTTTCATTTAAATGTCTCGCATTTAGTCTTCAAATCGCTAATAAACATGGCATGCTCATGCAATTCAATGTTAGTACCCTTTAAATTCAATTCTTTTTCTTAAATCTATTATATTTCTTAAACGTAACAGATTTTTATGTGAAACGATCCAAACCACATGCCAGAAAACCAAGGTAACATTATTTTTGATGAAAACTGTGAAAGTTTAAACACCTCGCTCGAGGCAAGGAAGTTTGTCTTTTTACATGTATAAGTTTGTCTTTTTACACGTGCTCATGTTTGAAAAGTTTCTTAACCCTTGGTCCCTTGTGAGTTTAGCTTTAGAAAAAAAAAATTAAAACCTTCTGCTCTGTCTCCTCGGTTTCATTTTCCCCTACTTTAATTTTGTACTAAAGAGTTTAAACAAGCCCACAATTACCAACCTGATATTAAATATGTGTGGTTTGGGATGAATGGACCCAGTCCAATCAAATGCATGGTTTTATTTCATCTTCCCTGAGGTGGGAATATTGTGCCAACCACCTCGAGTAAGTGCATTTTAGGTTTTTATTCACTCTGCCTCGATTCATTTTTGTTATTGAAACTGACGCAGCCTTTATTTCCATCTCACAGCTGATCACATCTCTGGCTAAGATTTGCTGTAATGATAATTAAAAGTAATGGACGCTCTGGAGAAGCCTTTTTTTAATTTCATACCTGATAGCTTGTATAGCCTACTAAGCATATGTTCAAGTGCACTCAAGTGATTTTATTGATGAGATTAAAACTCTCGAGGGTTGTTGAGATGATGGGCCACAACTTTAATTGGGTGTTTGCTTTGTGCTGTCTTTTATAAAGCTCAATTATTTAATTGATATTTTATATTTTTCTTCTGTTGATAGTTTTTGTTTTTAGCGTTAACACTAAATAGCGACCATGTCTCACTATGAAATGATTGTCGATTAGCATGCCTATGCTAACATGTTGGCTGTTCATAAAGTACATATTCTGCATTATCATATTCTACATCCCCAAACTTACTCAACACCTAAACATACCTACTATCATAATAACTACACTGTAAAACCCCCCAAAATATGGTAACTCAAACCATTTAAGTTAAAAAAACTAATCCTAATAAGTACTGTGAACTAAATCCATTTGAGTAAACAAAGCAATTCAAGCACATTAAAGCCCAATAAATGAAGAGAACACAAACCAACTGAGTACTGTAAAACCCAATAAAGGCAACTGAAACCGTTACACTTTAAAACCTTAAAAGTTAAGGTAACTCAAACCATTTGAGGAAAGCGATTGCTACAAACCATTTGAGTTAAACTAATCTATACGAGTACTGTGAACTTACTCCATTTAAGTTAAAGTAATGAGGTATTTAATTGACTCATTACCTTCAACACTGAGTTCAAAACTCTTTTCAAATGAGTAGAATTAACTTTTTGTAAATTAAAACTACATTAATTTCATTTGCTAAAGTTGACTGTTGGGTTTTACAGTGTTTTAACAAACAGCAAAAATCATAGTTAATGGTTTGTTAGCAATAATCGAAACGGATTAGGTGTTATTAGCATTAATGAAGTTTTAATTTTAAATAAGGCATAAAATAACATCTTAAACCTGCATGATGACAGTTAAGTTTGGCGATAAATGATCAGTGTAGAGCAACATAAGTGTTTGCATATTTGCCCACATTGACTTGTATTATCCGCTTGTTAAGTGTGACGTCACGCGAAGAGGCTTCCAGGTCCAAGCGCTCTATCAAACTGTATGGGGAGGCTCAACAAATGGTAATGATAAAGCAATGTAATTCTTTTGAAAATCACAATACAGTTAAAGTCTGAATTATTAGGCCCCCTTTTAATTTTCTTTTTCTTGTAAATATTTTCCAAATGGTGTTTAACAGAGCAAAGAAATTTTCACAGTATTTCCTCTAAGAAAGTGTTATTTGTTTTATTTCAGCTAGAATAAAAGCAGTTTTTAATGACTTAAAAGTCATTTTAAAGTCAAATTTAGCCCCTTTAAGCAATTTTTTATTTTTGATTTAATGTGTGATATGACTAAAAAGTGCTCATAAACAAATATTTTCTCAGATGAGTAGCGGCTTGGACTCGGAAACCGCATTCCACACGTCATGACTTAACAAGCTGATGAGTATTAGGTCACTTGTTTTCTCTCCTTTTTTCATCACAGCAAGTTCTAGTCAACAAGATACAAAACAAGTAATTTGGTATCACTAGCACTGATCAGATTTTGATAAACAGTCTGATTACAAAAATTCATATTCAATCTTATTCTGTGGTAATGATTGAGTATATAATATTAACAATAGCCAGTTTGAAGCTACATAAGTGCATCTGCATTTGTCCACATTGACTTATAATACTAGTAATAGCCACTAAAACATTTCCCGTCTTTTTAAATTCAGGTCAGCTAGCAACAAAAACAATTAATTTGGTTCCATTAGCTTTTATCATCTTTTGAAAAACACAATGATTTCCAGAAATTAACATCTTAAATCTCAATCTGAGATGACGTTTTATTTAAAAAAATAATTGTTTGTAGAGATATAAATTGTGTTATATAAGCCAATTACTTTTTATTTTTTCCCTTGTCCTTTTCTCCTCATGGAATTACAGTTAACCAACTGCAAAAACAACTGATTTGGGGTCATTAGCGCATATGCTCTTTTGATAAACATGATGATTTCCACAAAACAACATCTTTAAACCTGAATACGATGACAGTTGGATAAATAATGATCTGTTTGTGTAGCAACACGAATGTCTCTATTTTTTTTTTTTTACATACCAGCCACTTACATTTGTTTTTTTCCCCCCTAATGGAATTCGAGTCAACAAACTGCACGAGCAAACGTTTTGGCGTCATTATAATTAATCAGCTTTTGATGAATGGGATTAATTGCAAAAAATAGCATCTTAAACCTCAGCCTACAATGACAGTTGGATAAATCATCAGTTTGGAGTGACATGAGTTTCTGCACACGATGAGTATTAGCCACTTAACTGATGTTCTCGCCTTTTCCATTCCCATCAAATTCAAGTCAACAAGCCACAAAAACAGATTTGGTGACATTAGCATGTATCATCTTTTTGATAAACAAGATGATTTTTCAGAATCTAACATCTTAAATCTCAAACTGTGATGACAGTTGGGTAAAAAAATAAATTATATTTTTGATGCGACACGAATGTCTCTGTATTTTTCCTCATTGGCTTGTATTATCAGTCACTTCATTTTTTTCCCGCCCTTTTTCTCCTCATGCAATTCAAGTCAACAAACTGCATAACAACTCATTTGGTGTCATTACCATTAATCCGCTTTTGATAAATAGGTTGATTTTCAACAGAAATACCATCTGAAATCTCAGACTGCAATTACGCTAGGGTAAATAATCGGTTTGGAGCCGCACATTTGTCCACACACTACAGTGTTTGTCCTCAAGAGTATGTAAACAGTTCCTCGGAGCACATGTAATGACTGCGTACATTCGTGTCCACCCTCCAGTCGAGATGCATGATGTGATAATACGCACACACATCCATAAGGGGGGGATTTAATTATCCTCATCTTCATAATTAGTCATCAGAGGGCAGAAACACCCCCCCATCCTTCGTTAAGGCCGCCCCACCCTCGTTAAATCACATCTTAACGAGTCAGGATGTGACCCGCGCGTGACTGATTTATTTATTTAAGCCATTTAAAGTCATCACGCCCGCGTTTGAGATGGTAATGGTATTTGCGCTCACTAATTAGCTCTCGAGGTTAATACATGGGCGGGCGAAAGGGCTTTCATCAGGTGTCGTAATTGGTGGGCATGAAAAGGAGAGATAATTGTGAACTCCTTGCTGGAATTTGTTTAGCTTTAGGTGCACTTGAAGGGGCGGTATTGCGATGTGTCCTTATTAGCTATGATGTTGCTAGGGTGTTTAGGTGGTTGCTAGGTGGCTTTTTTTATCTAAAAAAAATCTAAAAATATTTGTTAATTTTCTGAATTTTTTTTTCATACATTATATTGTTTATGACCACTGTTTTGTCACGCAAATCTTGCTCACTTCAATCCCAGACACCAGTATCATAACGATTTATAAATGATGAATCACTGTCTGACGATCTGATATTAGACAATATATACATTTGATTTTGATTCTCCGTAGTATTACAGCACACTGTGATCATATATATATATATATATTGTATATAATAATATATATAATCTTGGTGTAATCTTCAACTCCACACTCTCCTTAAAGTCTCATGTTGAATCTGTTACTAAATCTGCATTCTTTCATTTATGCCGAATTGCCCAACTGCGTCCCTTCATCAGTAGCAAGGATGCTGCGACTGTTGTCCATGCTTTTGTCTCATCACGCATCGACTACTGTAATGCCCTTTTCATTGGTCTGCCTTTCTGCCTCATCTCCAGATTACAATATATTCAAAACTCTGCGGCTAGAATGCTCACTCATACCAAACGCTCATATAACCCCAATCCTGTATGACCTCCACTGGCTCCCAGTTGCTTACAGCATTAAATTCAAAATTCTCCTGCTTGTATTTAAATCCTTAAATGGCCAAGCCCCTTCTTACCTTTGCAACATGCTTGTCCCCTTGCTCCTCTGACTCTGGCCTTCTTGCTATCCCTCTGGATTGCCTCTCTTCAATGAGGGGCAGATCATTTAGTTTCACTGCAGCCAACCTCTGGAACTCTCTACAGTACCACATTCACTCCATTCTGTTAATAATATCTCAGAATTCAAATCATTACTTAAAACTCACTTGTTTTCTGAATGTCACTCTTCTGATTGCTAAACTGACCACTTTTTTTTTTACCCACCTGTACTCTACATATTTGTCTCTTAGGTCTTGTTGTATTTCCAGTTTGTTATTTTTGATTCCCTGTATGTTTGCAAACTTACAGTAATGTTGTCTCTACCTGTTTACTGTTTCTTTCAATGTCTGCTTGTACTATTTCTTTTGTTACATTCTTCGTAAAGTGCCCTTGAGCTTTGGAAAGGTGCTATATAAATAAAACATATTATTAATATTATTATTATATATTATTACCATTTTTTTCACAGCTTTCTAGAATACTTGATTCTGATTGGTCAGTCGCTATAGGAAGGCCTGTCACAATATCTATTTTTTGTAGTACGATATATTGCACCAAAATATATCGCCATAAACGATATTATTGTCATTTTAAGACCATTTTAGGCCACTCATTATATAATGCCAGAAGGGCAATGTAATAGCATCATATCACAAGTACACTCTTCAAAAGAACACATAATATTTTGTTCTTAAGAATATTTAATTTAGTAATTTTAATAATTTAATGATTAGGCATTGGAATCAGAATATGAAAACACATATCCAAAACTAATAATAATAAATGTTAACAAAAAAAAAAAGCAAGGTAAAAAGTAACAGAGGCTGTGATATCTGCTACCAGATCTATTTTCAGTTGTCAGGCACCCACATCAAAATATACCTTAGTCATTTATGGTAAATACTATAGTGTTTTTTTAACCATACTGACACTGACAACTCCAATAGAGATAGAGAGTTTGTGCAATAAGCTAAAATGTTGCAAGAATTGTTTTTTTAACATATGGGCGATATATATTAGATCACCAAAAATGATCGAGCTCATGTCCATGTTTTATTGTGACAGGTCTAGCTATTGGTGGTTTGCAATCTAGTGGTTCTGGTGATGTGCGGAATTCAGATGGAGAGCAGGAAGCAAAAAATGTAATTGGAGACACAGAGGAAAATCCTAGTTCAGTGATTTACACCATATTTCAGATGTGATATAAATAAAAAAAAACACAAATGTCGGGCATGATCCTTATATCATGAAGAGGGCAGAGTTTTCTACTGAACTAAAATATATTTGCCTGTCATTTGAGCCGGTAGATACTGTTTAAGCTTGCGTTACATGGAAAAATACTATAGATAATAATACTATAGCGGCTGGAAGCATACTATAGATAATTACTTGAAATAAACTGTAGTAGTAATTATATTGCTTCTCTGGAATCTGTTACAACACAACTGTAGTAATAAATTATTCAATATGCTTCTAGTTTTATACATTATAACACCATCACAATGCACCACTGTTTACACTAACATTACAGTATTTATTACAGTTTATCAATTTACTATGCTACAGTATTCTGTAGCATTCATCACCAAAGAGTTGTACACATTATACACTTTACTACGTGGTTTAAAAACATGTTTATTATAAACTGCTATGGTTTTTCCCCATGCGGATATCTCCCAGACAAAAAAAAGATGAAAACATACAAAAGCGTGGACACATAGTCTACATTATTAGTTTACTTTTGTAAGGGCGGAAAACTGCTCCACAATAATAACCGTCTAGTTATGTCTGGGGTTGCAGTTCTTTTTTGTTCTGTCGATGGACTTGCCATCAACAAACATTCACCTCTGCTGTGCATCTCGATGTTCAAAACAAGACTGAGATTTCATTGGAGCGATAACATGGCAGGGTACGTAATTTATATTCTTCTGGATTTTGTATAAGTGTGGTGGTGCTTGTATCAGATTTTTATAAACTCTAACATATTTATACACATTGCTAGGTCAGTATACAATCTTTTAAAAAAGTTTGAACACATGGGTGTATTAAATGTTTATTACATGCTGCCGTTTCTTGAAATTTCCCCCCTTTATGAACAAAGACTTTTGGAAGTCCATAAAAGCTGTTCATCATTTCTTATTTTGGCTGATTTAAACAATTATAAACAACATAAAACACAACCATTTAGATGTTCTGATAGTGATTCCTATGTGGAAGAATCACTTCCTGCCCTCCATCTGAATTTTGCGTGTCATCAATCACATCATGCGAAAACAAGCTACATTCCAGGGTATGTTATTCCTATATAACAACCCCTGAAACTAATAACACGTGCTCATCCAGGTACTTCGAATTAGTATGCCTTATGCATATTAAACATAACCATGTAATCAACAGATGCTGTTGACTGAGCTAAAATGAACACGGAACATTCCTGAGAAATAGTAACAGGTGCCAGTCACTGTCTGTCTCAATGTCTCATTTAGCATCTTCTCCACTAAATGTGTGACTGGTCACTTATGGCTGTTTCTCTGCCAAGATTCTGCTCTCTTTCACCCTCTCACCTGTCAGTCATTCATGTCTGGAGGGGCCAATTGAAGAGACTGTCTGTCCAGAGATGTTGCCATGGAGATGCCCATGGATGACCATTTGGTTCCTGTGGGGAATATTTTATTATGAATTTTGACACATCTGGCGTTTTGATGTGAACTGTCAGTTGGCAGCTGTCAGTCGGAAAATTATCTTTCTGTCTGTCTGTCTGTCTGTCTGTCTGTCTGTCTGTCTCTCTGTCTAACTGGCTATCTATCTATCTATCTATCTATCTATCTGTCTGTCTGTCTGTCTG
>CAIGQQ010037719.1:8303459-8315332 GCA_903798035.1 Danio albolineatus | reverse complement strand
CCAGAGATGGGTTGTGGCTGGAAGGGCATCCGCTGCGTAAAACAAATGCCGGATAAGTTGGCGGTTCATTCCGCTGTGGCGACCCCGGATTAATAAAGGGACTAAGCCGAAAAGAAAATGAATGAATGAATGAATAAACCAACAATGCCTAAATGACTTAAACATGACTTAAACAGTCATTATTTAAAACAATGAAAATATGGTCAACCATTTTGTAGAGCAGGCAGCTAAAGGGTTAAAGATCCTTGTTTATAAAGAAAAGAAATTCTGTAATAAATGTCTTTATATAATTTACTAGTTAATGCATTCCTTTATTAATTAGTTTTAACTCTACAGTAGAAAAACCGGGAAACCGGAGCACCTGGAGGAAACCCACACGAACACAGGGAGAACATGCAAACTCCACACAGAAATGCTAACTGGTCCAGCCAGGACTTGAATAAGTGACCTTCTTGCTGTGAGGTAACAGTGCTAACCACGAAGCCACTGTGCTGCCCCACATTTTAAATTGAAGCATTTTTACAGTTAATGCATCTAAAATAAATAAATAAATAAATAAATAAGTAAATAAATAAATAAATTAACAAACCTTGACAGCCATAAAAATAGTATCATTCAGGCTCATTGATTGGTGGAACTGTCTGTGGTGCTGAAAGGAACAGCTCATATTTCCCTGCATCACTGCTCATTGCCGCTGTCCATGGTGCTGAAACCACTCAGTGGCCCAAACCAAAGAATGTGTGTGTCTGACTCCTCAACCAAAACATGCTCAAATATGCATGCTATTCTGTATGTCTGTGTTACAGCCAGTGCTGGCTTGATTATATTATATTTATATGAAGATATTAAAAATAAGTTTTAAAACTTTATATTTGTCTAGTTATTAAATTTAGCCAATTTGCTGTGGTTTCATTGATTTTCTTTACAACTTAATCCCTTTATTAATCTGGGGTCGCCACAGCGGAATGAACCGCCAATTTATTCAGCATGAATTTTACGCAGCGGATGCCCTTCCAGGTGCAACCCATTACTGGGAAACACCCATGCACACTTATTCGCACACATACACTATGGACAATTTAGCTCTCCCAATTCACCTATAGCGCATGTCTTTGGACTTGCGGGGGAAACCAGAGCTTGGTTTCATCAACTTGAGTATAATCACCGCTCTTGGCCTTGGGTATAGAAAATGGATCATGACTGGGCTTCGTGAGCATGAAATTGCACACTGTCTTTTATTTTCATTGTTTTTTTATGTAAAGAAACTTAATGGACATTTGTGATTGTTAGACACTTTCATCTTTCACACATGAGTGCTGCTTTTTAATGTAGATGAGGTATCAAGTTAAAGGAATTTCAATGTTTAAACACAGCACTGCTCAATATCAGCTCCAAAGCAGTGGACCAATCAGAAGAACTAAAAGTTAAGGCAAGGCTTGCGTGCTGTGGTTTACAGTACAGTTTATACGGTGACGTGACAACTGTTTTAAACCATTTTAAAGTGCTGTAATAGCATTTTTCGACATTTACATTACATTACAGTCAGTTAGTTAGTGCTTTGGTCAATGTTATTCAGCAATTTAACAAGAACAGGCAATACATACAAAAGGTGCCAATAATAAAAATGAACTATAAGTGCTCAGAGAATTTGAGTGCTAGTGTTTTTAGATATATGGAGTGATTTGTAAGATAGTGTCTGGAGCAAGTGTCAGTTAAAAGGTCAGAGAGATGAAAGAGTGTTTTCTACAGGTGGTTTATCAAGCTCACTCACGTGCGAGGAACACTCAGAATTGCGTAATGTTTTGAGGTTAGGGGTAGATTATACTCTGTGAATGGCCCCTCAGTTGTTAGACTGCTGTGGTCTTTTTCTGCCTAAATTCAGTTACTGGCATTTCTGGACTGACTAGATTTGTTGTTGTATGATAATAATGAGTTAAATATTTTCATGGCGCCACGGTGGCGTAGTGAGTAGCATGTTCGCCTCACAGCAAGAAGGTCGCTGGTTCGAGCCCCGGCTGGGTCAGTTGGCATTTCTGTGTGGAGTTTGCATGTTCTCCCTGTGGTTGCGTGGGTTTCCTCCGGGTGCTCCGGTTACCCCCACAGTCCAAAGACATGTGGTACAGGGGAATTGGCTAAATTGTCTTTAGTGTATGAGTGTGAATGTGTTTGTATGGATGTTTCCCAGAGATGGGTTGCGGCTGGAAGGGCATCCGCTGCGTAGAGGATGTGCTGGATAGGTTGGTGGTTGATTCCGTTGTGGTGACCCCAGATTAATACGGACTAAGCCGACAAGAAAATGAATGAAGGAATAAATGGAATATTTTCATTCCAAATAATTACATCCCTCAATTTTTACGCTTAAAATTACCATTTTGGTCCCACTTTATATTAAGTGGCCTTAACTAATATGTACTTACACCAAAATTAATAATTAGTTACCATGTACCTATTGTGTAAAAACATGTTTTTACATTGTACTTATGCTTGATTAAATACCTGTATGTAATTACATCTGTAATTAATTTCTGTAATTACATTTGTAAATACACTGTTGACCATCCCTTACACCTTATCCCACCCTTAAACCTACCCATGCCACCAAACTTGTCCTTAACTCTACCCCTATCCCAACTCAAGAGCACCAAAAGTGTTCTCAAATACATTATGAACACAGTAAGTACATTGTATTTATTTTTTGATGCAAGTATATAGTAGCTAAGGACACTTAATATAAAGTGGGACCAAAATATTTAATTTTACAAAATTAAAAATCATTGATAATTCATTTTTTTTTATTTTGGCATTATATGTTGTAATGTAAAATCATAATTTCTAGTAGCAAACAAACAAATAATTGTGACTACCGTTAGAAACGTTATAATTTCACACAAATGAAAGTGTTAGTTCACCCAAAAATGAAGATTCTGTCATTAAATACTTTTCCTCATGTCATTCCTGTCCCGTGAGTTCTTCATTCATCTAATCAAGGTGTTCAATACTATATTATAGACTATAAAGCAGGTGTGAGTTAAAGGTGGTCGGAGCTAAACTATGCAGAGCTGCGGCCCTCCAGGAATTGAGTTTGAGACCATTGTTTTAGATGAAATCCAAGAGCTCTCTGGCCCTCAATATACAGCAATAGCCCTGAGATGTCCAGAAAAGGAGCTAAAAACATTGTCAAAACATTCCATGTGACTTCAGTGGTTCAATAGTGGTCATACTAAACTCCAAGAACACTCTTGTGTGTCAAAAAAAAACTTTAAAAATGAACTTTCTCACATTTGATTCTCTTTAGTGCTAGGTCAGGGTTTACTCCGGCCAATGTGATGCAGTTTATTCTTACACAAAAGTTTTTTTTTTTCTTTTTTTTCGGAGCTTCATGTATGATTACATTTGAACCACTGAAGTCAAATGAAATGACTATTTTTGGTTCCTTTTCTGCACTTTTAATGTCTTGCCATTGCTGTAAATGGAGGAATAGAGAGCTCCCGGATTTTGTCTCCTCAACATAATGATTTACATTTCAAAGATGAACAAAGATCTCAGGGTATTAAAACAACTTGAGAGTAATTAGTTCAAGAATTTTCACTTTTTTAGGGGGTGAACTAACCCTTTAAATTGAATAACAGGAACTGTCTATGGTGCTGAAATCAGCAGTTCTCTTTCCCAGCATCATGACTCATTGCTGCTGTCCGTGGTGCTCAAACCACTCAGTGGCCCAAACCAAATCATGTTTGTGTCTCAGACCTCGACCAAAACATGCCCCAATACACCTGTTTTTCACTTAAACTGTGTTATGGCCCGGGTTGGCATGATGCCTCTGCCAATGTGTTGTTGTTCCTGCATATGTTGGTGTAGGTGGACGCCTGTGAACGGATGTGGACGTGGTTTTTCTCTGCGTGTGTGGGAAGCCAATCAACCATAATTGGCCACATTCTCCTCACCATCTGGTCCAATTAGAATCTGTGATTTCCATCATGGTGTGGGCACTGAAAGCTGGACAGAATGCCAACGTTCCTCCAAGGTTACTGAATCAAAGGCTTTATTGGATTGAGGTAATGCCACTTTGGATGCTCACCTTATGGGTGTTTTGCGTTGAAATATATAAGGGCTGAACTGGAATACATTTGATGGCACAATTTTGCAATCTGGCAACATAGTGTTGCCAGATTGCAGACTAGATTAAATCATGTTGATCTAAACGTGAAGTGCGTCATTTTTACACGTTTAAACTACAGGGCTGCTGAATACTTGTTACTGATAAACGCAGAGCTAAAGTACTGTAGTTGCCGGCGGGTTTTGGGTGCATTAGTTTTATATCACTACACTGAATGGTAATTTCACAGCATCTTGTTAAAAGTCCTTTGAAATCTGTGATATTGTAATGCATTTTGCGATTTATAGTGTAAATCGCTTATGATACTGTACATCCTAGTGAAGTTTTAGTTCTGGTAGTCTCTCCGTTCATTGGTCTCCAGTGGGTCTTCATTTCTCTCTGTAACCCCGTCCGAAGCCTGTAACCTGGCTGAAAGCCTCTCTCCATGGTGATAATGACTGAACTGGCCTTTTCCCACCTTTTGATCCGTGTCAACAGGGCCGAACGCATCAGCACCGACTCTGACATTTAACAGAGCAAACGCTGGAGACCACCATCAACAGCACTGTTAAAGAGACCGCCAAAACTGACAACATGAGGATAATTTACAAGAACATTGAAGATTTTTATTTTTTTTAACTGAAACTTGAAATGACAGTTGTTTTTTTTTTTGCACACTATAAAACTGCATGCTGCACGCCTTTGTGCTGAATTTACTGGAAATTATTGATGTTAGAAAAAAAAGAGCAGAAATTTTAAAGCTGCTTTTAAAGTGTTTAAAGAATAACCATATTATTAACCATCAGGAAGTTGATTCCATTCCTACAATTTAATAATCAGGCTGGGAACCATAAAACAAAAATGAAGAATTAAATCAGTCATAATAAATTATCAGTGAATTTACTAGAGGATTGTATTTTCAGTAACCTATTTTTAAACAAACAAAAAGAAAAAGACTGAAAGAATGAACGAATGAAAGAGAGAACAAATGAAAGTAAAAGAGAGAGAATAATTGAAAAAAACAAAAATGAAGGAAAAAATGAAAGCCTGTAAAAGAGAATGAACAAAAAAGCAAATGAAAAAATAAATGAGAGAGAATGAATGAATGGATGAATAAACGAATTAATTAATGAAATAACGAATGAAAGAATGAATGAGTAAATGAGTGCAAATGAACGACTGAAAGAATGAATGAAACAACGAATGAAAGAACGAACAAACGAATGAATGAACAAATGAATGAATGAAATAACGAATGAATGAATAAAAAACGAATAAATGAGAATGAATGAAGAACGAACAAATGAATAAATAAACGAAAGAACGGATGAACAAATGAATGAATGAATACAAAATGAATGAATGAATAAAACAATGAATGAGAGAACGAATGAATTAAAGAAAGGAATGAATGAATGAAATAATTAATAAATGAATGAATGAAAAACGAATGAATGAGAAACGATCGAATGAATGAATAATGAAAGAACGAATGAACAAATGAATGAATAAATGAAACAACAAATGAGAACGGATGAATGAGTGAATGAATGAACGAACAAATGAACGAATGAATGAATGAAAGAAATGAATGAATGAATAAATAAAAAACGAATGAATGAGTAAATGAAAGAACAGATGAATGAATGAATGAAACAACGAATGAGAGAATGAATGAATTAATTAAAGAAATGAATAAATTAATTAATTAACGAATGAAAGGAACGAATGAAAGACAATGAATGAAAGACTGAATGAATGAAAGAAATGAATGAATGAAACACTGAATGAATGAAAGAAATGAATGAATGAAACACTGAATGAATGAAAGAACGAATGAATGAAAGAACGAACGAATGAACGATTGAACAAACAAAAAAGAAAAAGAAAGAACGGGGGAAATGAATGAACAAACAAATGAAAGAACAAACAAATGAAGAATTAAAGAAACGAAGGAATGACTAAACGAACAAATGAGCAGAAACTGAAACAAACAAACAAAGGAAAGCAAGAGCGAAGGGAAAAAAGAAAAAACAAAAACAAATGAATGAACAAATGAAGAAGAAAAAGACAAAGCATGATCAGAGAATAAATGAATGAATGAATGAATGAATGAAGGGACACATTTAAAAAACAAAAAAATTATGAAAGAAAGAAAAAATAGTCAAAAAGTGAAAGAAAAACATTAAAAGATTTAAGAATTATCAACATATGAATTTATTTATTTTTTTAAATCTCAGGTAGAGTAAATGATTCAGTAACTTACCAATGTGAGCATTTTTGAAGAATGTTTTCAAACTCATTCAGCAACAAACGCAAATACATCGACGCCACGAAATAAAGCATTTTATTATTATAATGTTTTATTATGTCCATCTGAAATACTCATCATATTAGGCACCTGTAATTAATATTTAATATAATATTTAGTTTTTTACATGATCATTTCCCTTCATAAGACCTCAGTGTATCACCAAGAGCCACATGTATTCATTCCAAATCTCCAGTATGTTTTATTTGACTCTGAGTGTCAGTAGCCATTGGTTTGCATTACATTAATCACAAAAAACAGCCAGCTAAAAACCTTTCTTTAATGTTTGGCTGTCAAAAAAAAAAAAATCCTGCTTGTTTTGTAGCTCAATATTTGAAGTATTAGTGGACATTGTTGTAAAGATTATTGCGCTGCTAGGAAAGTTGCTATTGTCGTCTCTAAGAATAGATTATGTGGGCCTGTATTGTATTGAGCTGATGTCTTTTTTCTTCTTCTTTCAATTGCTGCACAATAGAGGGTTCTTTGTTTTTACCGTATAAAGAGAAACACAAGACTCGCCTTTGCATCTAGTTTTGTAGTTTGTGGTTTTTGACAGGTGTCTTGGATTAAATTGGGCTTCTGCTTCAGATGTGACAATTAGAGCGCTTGTGTGTTATCTGTTTAATAAGGCTTCAGTTCTGGAAGTCTGTCCATGACAAAAGACCTGACGAGTATATTGTCATTAGAAATAATCATAATTAAAATTGGGAAGCAGAGAATACTCAATGTGCTTTTCATATGAGCATTATCACTGTATATCTGCACTGGTGGGTGGCGTTCTTTTTGGTTTGAGGCCGCAGGCTGGGTGCTTTATGTCCCACCAGTGATGATATTAAGTCATATCGCACTGTATATATGTATATAGATAAAAGAAAATCAAACATAGACAATCTAAAAACCCTTTTGTATGAGGAACTACTTCCGCCATTCCTTCACATCTGCAGCTGACATCAATAAAGCAGAAGCCTTTGCTACTTCACAAACGTCACTTTAGAGCTAGTGTTTAAATGATTCTCTAGTGTACTGTCTAAAGTATTGACAAAACAGGTGATTTTGCTCACATTTTAAGATAAGGCTGAACGGCATGAAATGCCATCAGTCTACAGAGATTTTCCAGTATTTCTCTGTTACAATTGGGAGATCACAGTAATTAACCCAGAAAAAGTCAAAGCAAAGCAAACACTACCAGATTACGATGGTATAAATTCAGCACTACAACACATGAGAGAGAGAGAACGACTTAGAATGTCACTTACCAATTTTAAAATTCTTTTATTAGCTGTAGTTTGAAGTTAGAGGTTTTTCTCCCCTAAGGGGTTATTATGTGGTCTCTGTCGCCATGTTGTGGCGGAACGCCAACCGTCTTTGCTCTGATCAACGACAGGCTAAAGACTGCCAATGCGCTGTATCTCTGGAATTATAAATATTTAAAATAGGTACTATCCTTATAAACAAGCTGCTATCTAAACAACTTCATTCTTACCGAAACATTTTATTGTCCAACAGCTGAAGCTAAAAGCTAAAAGTTAAATTGTTGATTATTCAATGAATTTTCATATTTATTTATTTTTTATTACCATGATTTTTTTGTTTTGTTTTGTTTTGTTGGTTCAAAAAAATGTTACATTGTTTTTCAGACCTATAAAACTGAATTTTTTGTTTTGTTTTTGTTGCAAATTTCCACATTTAGAATTGTGTAGATTTATTTTTGAAATATGTTATGACTTTCAACCTAGACCTATTTTTTTGTTTGTTTGTGGTGTTTTGTGTTTTTTGTGTCTTGTTTTGTGTTTCTGGTTTTGTTGTGTGTGTGTTTGTGTGTGTGCATGTGTGTGTGTGTGTGTGTGTTTTTTGTTTTTATCTTGCAGTTTAGTATAGTTTTGGTTGATGAATTTTTACTTTTTAGATAAATAATTTGTTGTGTCCCTAACAAAACATCTAGAAACCCAATACAAATAATACTAATAAAAATATTAAAACCTTGTAATGACCCGTATTGAAATCGGTTTATTTCTTAAACATAAATGCCTATATTTTAGAAAAATACATGCTGCGAAGAACCAACTTGAGCAAGTGCTTTACAGTAAAGAATGCATTTGTGAACCTTCATTCTCCAAGTTCTAGCCTACATGTATCTGCAACTAATTGTGTTGCCTTTCCTATTTCAAAAATGTATGCAATTATCATGAGCGGTAATTACGCTGCACAGCTTGAAACAGAGGCAATTAGCAGAAGTAAAACCACGAGCAGGATTTGTGCTCAATGAATCCTCCTGCCAGACCATCTCAGTGCAAGAGTCAGTTTACAGTTTAAATCATCATGTGTGTGAACAATGGCTTTTTCTTCAGGTTAATATGATCATTTATGAGTAGCCATATTTATTTTCTATGCTTTACACCTTCAACCAGAAACTTTATTTATTTATTTATTTTTTTTTGTAATTCAGTAAATTATTTATAAATTATTTCTTTATTTGTTTAATCAGCTAGTAAGCATTTTTTTATTTGTTTATTTATTTATTATTAGCATTATTAATATTTTAACCCTTTAACCAGAACCTTATTTATTTTATTAATTAGTAGTCATTTGTTTATTTGTTTATTAGCAGTATTTACACTTTAACCCTTTAACCAGAACTTTATTTATTTATCAATAGTCAGATTTATTATCTACACTGAAACCTTTCATTCGGAATCAAATTTTATTTATTATTTATTTACCTTCACCGGCCACTTTATTAGGAACACCTTACTAGTACCTGATTGGACCCACTTTTGCTTTCAAAACTGCCTTAATCCTTCGTGGCATAGATTCAACAAGATACTGGAAATATTCTTCCGGTCCAAATTGACATGATAGTATTACGCAGTTGCTGCAGATTTGTCAGCTGCACATCCATGATGCGAATCTCCACCACATTACCAATGTGCTCTATTGGATTGAGATCTGGCCACTGTGAAGGCCATTTGAGTACAGTGAACTCACTGTCATGTTCAAGAAACCGGTCTGAGATGATTCGCTCTCTATGACATGGTGCGTTATTCTGCTGGAAGTACCCATCAGAAGATGGGTACTCTGTGGTCATAAAGGGATGGACATGGTCAGCAACAATACTCTGGTCAGCTGTGGCGTTGACAGTTGACAATTGATACTAACAGGCCAAAGTGTGCCAAGTAAATATACCCCACACTATTACACCACCACCAGCCTAAACCGTTGATACAAGGCAGGATGGATCCATGCTTTCATCTTGTTGATGCCAATCTCTTACCCTACCATCCGAATGTCGCAGCAGAAATTGAGAATCATCAGACCATGCAATGTTTTTCCAATCTTCTATTGTCCAGTTTTGGTAAGCCTGTGTGAATTGTTGCCTCAGTTTCCTGTTCTTAGCTGACAGAAGTGGCACCCAGTGTGGTCTTCTGCTGCTGTAGCCCATCCGCCTCAAGGTTGGACGTGTTGCGCATTCAGATATGCTCTTCTGCATACCTCGGTTGTGACAAGTCAGCTTGAACCTGTCTGGCCATTCTCCTCTGACCTCTGGCATCAACAAGGCATTTGCGCTCACAGAACTGAACCTAGAGAGGTTGTGCTAGAAAATCTCAGTAGATCAGCAGTTTCTGAAATACTCAGACACTTAAGTCACTTAAATCACCTTTCTTCCCCATTCTGATGCTCGGTTCGAACTGCAGGAGATCATGTCAGATCATGACCATGTCTACATGCCTAAATGCATTGAGCTGCTGCCATGTGAGTGGCTGATTAGAAATTTGAGTTAACAAGCAGTTGGACAGTGCTTAAAAATCTAATAAAGTGGCCGGTGAGTATATTTATTTATTTTATTTATTATTTTAACCTTTCCATCCAAATACTACATATTTTATTTATTTAGTTAGTAGTAGTAGATGTATTACTTTACAATTATTACATTTATTAGTTTGATATTTACCTAAAACTGTGTTTGGAATATTAATTGATACAGCTATTCAATTAAAGCCCAATAACATCAGTCATTTAAATCAAAACTAAAATATGTAACTTATCATTATTTAAATATAAAATTTAATATAGTCTAAACAGCGATCTTTGTTCAAATACTTGCATCATTTTATTTACTAATTTTGTCATTTGATCCTATTTCAAGTTAAGAAGAAAACTCAATATGAATGCATTTAAGACAGTTAAAATATAGCCATTGATCCAGGTCTGCAGTCAAATTGTAAAATTAAAACCATTTATTTATTTGCTTATTTCAGGTTAGATTTTATTGTCAACGATGAATTGTGATTTGATTGATTTGGTTGGTTGGTTGATCACATGGTCTGTTGGCTGCTTTGCTACTGGAAAAAAGTAGTTGTTGATATTTGGCAGTTTATTGTCATGCCAGCCTCCAAATGTCATGAATTCCCTGAGTTGGTGGACTTTGGATGGCTTGCATTCTGAATTTCGAACCGAACTCATCAAGCAGATCATCGCCCAAATCCAGACCCCAGTGAATCACTTCCTGCCAGTGAATCTTTTATCAAAATGAAACAAACATAAATAACGTTTTGTTCTCACACAGAGAAAATAAACGTCTGAAATGGCACATATACAAAAATAAACAGGCTGTTTTGTGTTAGATGAGGACCACTGTGATCAACACTTCATACAGTATGAAGATTATTTTACGATTGAGTTTGGCAGATTTGGTTTGGATGACCATGAAGTAATGAATGGGATTCATGAGATGAGATTAGATTCGATGGAAGAAGATTCAATGAGATTCAGGCTTAAATATAAAACCAAACCAAAAATGGGGACATTTGTTGTAGGCTGCATCCAGATACTATTATATAGATACTAAGCAGCAGAAAATATTATTTATGTTGTATTTTGGGCTGAAACTTACACATACTGTACACACTCTAGGGACATCAGAGAATTATTTTATATCTTGTTAAAAGGGACTAATTAGGTCCCCTTTAAGGTCATCAAAGATGTGTTTTTCTTCAGTAGACTATTAAAAATTTATTTATTTATTTATATAATTTGGCTGAAACTGGTTCTTGGTGATTCATAAACTGCGAGTGAGTGACTACTGACACTAAAACATACACAGGCAACACAAAATGACATGTTATGAAGCAAAGTGATTATCTGTGACAGAAACTGAACATTATTTACGACATTATTACCTCAGACTCACTATATCCTTTTTTCCGTCCATCTTTTTATCCCTTCCTTTTTTCCTTCAATCTTTTTATTCCATTATTTCCTTCGTTCCTTCCTTCCGTCTTACTTTCTTTATTTACTTTTCTCTCCTCTCTTCCGTACATCCTTCCTTTGTTTCCTTCAGTGTTCCATCCTACTTTACTTCCTTGCTTGCATCCATCCTTCCTTTCACTTTTCATTCTTTTGTTTTTTCTGCCTTCCATCTTTTCTTTCTTTCTTTCTTTCTTTCTTTCTTTCTTTCTTTCTTTCTTT
>CAIGQQ010037719.1:8283143-8298232 GCA_903798035.1 Danio albolineatus | reverse complement strand
ATATATATTCTTAAATAATGTATACGTATTGTAATAGTGTTTTGTTATTGTTTTATTATAATTGTAATAATTTTATTCGACATTCTGTTTTAGTTTATATTTTGAATTATTTTTTAAATAAAAAAAATACATTTTAATTCTGTTGATTTCATTAATAACACCCTCTAAAGATGCTAAAACAGGCGAAAGAGCAAATCTGGCACCCTCTTGGGCTTTCTCCATGTGAGATGAATGAACACACACACTTTCTCCCCAGCTGGTTAAATAAACAGGGCCTCTAAATCCATGTTTTTTGCTGTGTGTTTGGACTGTTTACCGTGATTCCCGTCGTGCATCTGCATTCGTTCCAGTGTAATTTGCTGCTTTCTGTGTTTCAGTGGGGGTCTCGGACTCAAATCGTCCCCGTTGACAGTGTTTGGTCATTTTCCTCGGTTCATGTGCTTGTTCAATAATGTGAAAAGCAGCTTAAAAAAAAAAAAAGCCTCACTCACGAGGCTGTTTTTATCATGCTTCAGATCATTTGCAAAAATCAATGGAATATGAAAGTGTGCTGCCTTCTTTTTTTTTTGAGTGTCAATTATTTTTTTTCTGACACAGTTTTGCATTTTGGTAAAAAAAAATAAGAATCGGGCCTTATGGGTTTTATTAATGTAAATGTGATTTATGGTCATGTTGGAGTAAATTGATATCGATGAAAACCCTGTAGTGGCGTGTTTGAATATAATAGTTCCAGTTGTGTTTTCAGTTTTCTTGTGTTATTTTAATAAAACATAAGGGAAACTATGTTCTGATGTTATTGCTTCAACGTTATCAAATAAAATATAAAATGAGTTGTGTTTTTTTTTACATTAAGCCTTATTGGTTTATAAAATCGAAGAACCAATGTGGTGTTGTGCCAAGTTTAAATCTGCTTTCGCAAATGAAGCTTCACCATTTGCATTTTATTATTTATTAGTTATTTTGTTGCTTTATTTATTTTTGTAAGATATTTTGATTTAACTTTTTTTTAATAGCTTTTTTTTGGAGTTTATTTTTACTGTATTTATTATTACTTTTATGTTTTTGTTTAATTTAAGTTATTTATTTTATTTTGTTTATTTTTGATCATTTTATTTTTATGAATTCCACTTTTTATTGTTTAACTTCAATTTTATTATTTTACCTTCACATCATGTTTTATATAATTAATTTATGATACATAATTTTAGGATTTTAATATCAAATCTAGATTTTTTATTTATTTATTTGTACATTTATTTTTTCATAGTTTAAAATAATATAGATTAATAATTCAAAAAACACTGTTTTTTAAGCTGATGTTTGTGAAAATTGTGAAATTTGAATTTTAAGAAATATGATTAATTTGTTATTAAATTAAATGTATTTAACTTTATTACATTGTGGCTGTAAGGGCATCGGCTGCCTAAAAAAACGTATGCTGGAATAGTTGGCGGTTCATTCCACTGTGGCGACCTCTGAAATAGAGACTAAGCCAAAGGAAAATGAATGAACTATTGCAATATTATTCAACTTGTTTCATTTTATCATTAAATTGTATTTTTTATCATATTTTTTTATTAGTATGACATACTTTGCTGCTGATTTTGTATGTATTTGTTCATTCATTTCTTTATTTATTTTAATTGTGGCATTTGAAAAATAAATTGTTGCTGTGTGGGAAAATAGCAATAGAAGTTAGTCTTCAAGTTCTCCTACATTTATATTTCAAAAATTCCATGATAGACTTACAAAATAGCATGTTTTCGTCTTTCGCTTAAGCGTTCCTGTAAGTATTGTTTTTAAACCCAGCATCCAGGTAATGGTTTTCAGTTTCCCCGAGAACAGCAGCCATAAAAGAGATAATAAAGTGGAGAAATGAAAAGAAGGGAAAAGTGCTCCTTATCACAGCAACACTCCAAATCAGCGGTTCAGAAAAAAAGCAGATGGAAAGAGTCTTTCTTCTCATCTGATCTGACATTCCTTCACTAGCTGGAATCTAATGGCTTTCGAGTGTTCCATATTGATTTTTCACAGCCTGTGTTCTGTATCAGGATAATTGGACTAGAATGTATTAAACTGAAAATAGTTCTATGTTGAAGACATCTGTAGGTATGAAGTGTAAATGTACATTACTTGTCAGGTGTATAGAATGTATGCTTTCTTAAAGGTTTTAAGGCTCACTAAGCCTGCATTTATTTGATCAAAAATACAGTAAAATTGTGAAATATTATTACAACATGATGTAACTGCTTTTTGTTGAATAGAGTTTAAAATTAAATTTATTTCTGTGATTTAAAGCTGAATTTTCTTAGCATTGTCATACTCGTTTTCAATGTCACAAGATATTATTTAAGATTTAAGATAAGATTTAAGATTCATTTAAGATGAGATTGTCATGCTTCTTTAGAACTGTGGAATCCCGGATTTATTAGAGTTATACATTAGAGTTATTTATTAGGGTACAATAAATCCGGAGTTTGCCACCATGGAAAAAGATACTGCATGCTTATTTTTGAGTTAAGCCATGGTTACACTTGAGTTTGAGCATGCAAAATTCTGTTGTACGGTACAAAATCGACAACAAAAAAGGGACGGGACGAAACAAGATCATTAGCCATCGATAAAGCGAGCGATTTGCTCAATATTTAACATGTCTGTACAGAAAGGTCTCATTTTGATCTTTTGGTTAGTGCTGCACAATATATCGCAAAATGATCATTGCAATAATAGTATATGCAATATAAAGTACATGTGTGAAAAAGCAAGAAAAAAGGGGTGGGATAAAACAAGATCATTAGACATTGATGAAACGGGTGATATTTTAAATATCTGTACAGAGGGGTCACGCTTTAAATTATTGGTTAGGGCTTGCTTAATATATTGCAAAATTATTGTTATCGTGATAATGGTATTTACAATATACCTATCGTAGACGTCTGATAAATAAGATATTGCTCATGCATAGGTTGATTATCTAAATCCGATGGGGCCTGACTATGTTTATCGTAAGCTTCCCAGTAGTTGCTATTGTGTTATTGGCTGGAGCGACCCAAAAAGTGAACCCAGAGTGGAACAAATACTTATTGCGGGATTTGAGATGAAAGAGGAGAATGACAACAGCAAATCAGATTCTGAATATCAGCTGAGGTTTTCACTCATTTGTAACGATTTAACGACTAAATGTTTGCACATTGACACAGTTTTTGAGCCTGAATTATAAAGAATTACATCTAAAAAATATCTTTTATCTGTTAACGTTAATATCTTTAAATAGGTTATTTGAAAACATTATACAAATAGCATTTTTCTAGGGAAATGTTACACAGCAAAAAAAATCTGTGAACATTTAACTCAATTTGAGTTTAACTTAACACTCCTTGCGTGTACATATGACTCCCTCTATTCTGGAGTTAAAATAACACTTCAAGTTCTTTTAACACGGTAAGAGTTTATTTTCTACATCAAACTGGAGTGTGTGTTACTCTTCAACGTGTTAATATATTAAATTTGTACATTATTTAAAAACAAATAAATCTAAATGGATTATGCATGTGTATATAAGCTAATGAGTGCATTTAGTACACTGCTTCTGATGAGAATTAATTTATTATATCTTATAATTTATTATATCATCAAGATCGTAAAACATACTGGTTTGATCACTGTTTGTCTGAAAGAACCGGTTCGAGTAAAAAAAGAAGCGGACTTCCCATCACTAGTGGAAAGAACACACACAAAAAAAAAACTCTTAAATATTGTGAAGCATTATGCAGAGAGCGTACGTGGGGATTTTAGAACTGTTTCAGCTTTTGGACTCTCCGTTGATACTCTTGGGGATGGCACTTGCATTTATGCATTTGGAAGAAGGGTTTATGCAAAGACACTTTATGCTTTTCACTCGTGGATTCAAATGTACTCTGGTTGTAACACTGAACATTCATTCATTCATTCATTTTCTTGTCGGCTAAGTCCCTTTATTAATCCGAGGTCGCCACAGCAGAATCAACCGCCAACTTATCCAGCATATTTTTTACGCAGCGGATGCCCTTCCAGCCACAACCCATCTCTGGGAAACATCCATACACACACACATTCACACACATCCACTATGGACAATTTAGCCTACCCAATTCACCTATACCGCATGTCTTTGGACTTGTGGGGGAAACCGGAGCACCCCCACGGAAACACACGCAACCACAGGCAGAACATGCAAACACCACACAGAAATGCCAACTGACCCAGCCGGGACTCGAACCAGCGACCTTCTTGCTGTGAGGCGATCGTGCTACCCACTAGGCCACCGTGGCGCCTTAACACTGAACAACACCAATAAAAGCACACTGTATATTTAACAACGGAATTTTTGCTGTGTGTATTGTTAAAAATATTATCGCAACACTCAACAACATCATCGCATATTGTGTAATTTTCCAGTATCGTGCAGCCCTGCTATTGGTTTCAAGCAACCACGTGATGTGATTTCGCAGGTCAGAGTTCACCAAACTTGAACTTTGGAATGCAGTGACATGTGAAACTGGTTGCACAAGCTTGCATCTCTGGTTTGCAGCATTCAAATACGCACAAATGGAAGTCAATGGGGTGAAAGTGCAGAAGTCCCACAGTTAAAGCTGCTTTTTTTTTTTTTTTTTTTTTTTTTTTTTGCATTGTAGCACCATGTGGCCAAACCATACAACTTTTTTAGATATTTGTTTAACCATGACCTCTTACATAGACAGAGATTGGGGATGGTATCTCATTCTGTTCAAGAATTTGGCAGACATGAAAGGAACGTTCTACTTTTTTAAATAACTTTTGGCTCTGGTTCAAATTGGGTGAAAAATCTACTTGTTCGCAAAAGTAGGTTTTTCAAAAATTGCAAAATACACAAATTCTGAAGTATGCTTTGTAGGGCTTGACCCAAGGTGTCCAACAATATAAGGCATTTAACAATAGCCCAGCGGTTTCGGAATTATGAGCGATTATGTGTTTTGGTCCTCTGTAGCGCCACCATCAGGCCAATTGGCCCGAGTCTCAATGATATCGCAGACAGGTTGGTTAATACCATCTGGCAAAGTTATAAATCTCTACAACATATGGTTTGGTCTGCTCAATTTTAGGGCAGAAAAGTGACTTTGGAAATTACAGTAGGGTTTAAGCGCTATGCTTTAATCCCTCATTATTAAAGATTGAGTATTAGAATGATTTCTATATCATGTGATGCTGAAAATTCTGAATCACAGGAATAAATAAGATCTTAAACAGCATTCAGTAAGTAAACTGTTGTGATACTATTTGCAGGATTTACCATATTTTTGATCATACAAATGCAGCCTTAGTGAGCAGAATATCCTTGTTTTTTTTTAAACACAAAATATCTTGCTTCAATTTGAGTGTTTGCAAAAAAAGAGGTAAGAAAGCAAGAGAGTGTGATCAAAAGAGAAGTGAAAGGTGTGTGTGGTGATTCGGTGATAATAATGATTGACATGGAGGCGCAGGAAGGTGCAGATATTAGATGAGATTGCTCCCGGTGTTAAGAGCTCTGGGTGCATGTTTTTAAAGCACTGATAAAACAACCCTCCTCCACTGATAGGAAAGACACCTCTATAACACACCCGACAAGCTTGGTGAGATATGTAGATGTTAACTGTAAGAAAGAGAGAACAAGCAGAAGGAATATAAAGGCAGCCTGTCATGGTAACATTCCTACCTGCAAATGTAATCTTCTGTACTTTAAGTAGCGAGCAGAAAGATGAAGCTGTCAACTCCAATTATTAAAGAGATAGTTTACCGCAAAATAAAATATTACTCACCAATTACTCACACTCAAGTGGTTCTAAACTTTTATGAATTTCTTTCTTCTGTTGAACAACAAGAATGTGGCATGTTCAGCTATTGACATCAATAGAAGGAACAGAAAAATGATAGCTTATAAATAGCTTTGGACGATGGTTTCTTTCTGATTAATCTTTCTAAAGATTAGTCTGCCCCTAAATCTGATCGTCTTCTACGCTGCCTGACAAAAGTCTTGTTACCAATCCCTGTTTTAGGAACAACAAATAATAATTTGACTTCTAGTTCATCATTTATTGGAAGAGGCTTATATGAAAAGCAAAGCCCTCAAGCTAATGCTTATTGTACAATTTTTTTATCACTTAACAGAAATAATGTACATTATAGAATATAAAGTCATGGTGCAGTGGAAAAAGAATGAATATTGTGTATGACTCCCATGAGCTTGGACGACTGCATCCATACATCTCTGCAATGACTCAAATAACTAACGTATTAATAATAATATTAATTAAATAAAAAACGTATTAATAAAGTCATGGAATGGCAAAGAAAGCGTTCTTGCAGGACTCCTAGAGTTCATCAAGATTCCTTAGATTTATCTTCAATGCCTCCTCTATCTTACTATAGACATGCTCAATATTGTTTATTGCTGGTGACTGGTCTGGCCAATTCTGGAGCACCTTGACCTTCTTTGCTTTCAGGAACTTTCATATGGAGGTTGAAATATGAGGAGGAGTGCTATCCTGCTGGGGAATTTACCATCTCCTGTGGTTTGTAATGTAATGGGCAGCACAAGTGTCTCAATATCTCAGGCTATAGATGTTGCCATCCACTCTGCAGATCTCTCGCATGCCCCAATACTAAATGTAACCCCAAACCATGATTTTTTCTTTGAGGATCTTGGGTTCCAATAGGTCTTCTGCAGTATTTTGTGATGATTGGGATGCAGTTCAACAGATGATTTATTCGAGAAATTGACCTTCTGCCACTTTTCCAAATAATCGACTAGAAGTCAAGTTATTATTTGTTGCTCTTACAACTGGGATCGACGACAAGACTTTTCTCAGGCAGGGTAGTGTCTAAAATGATGATTCTTGCCTTTTATGATTTGATTGGTCTCTTGAAGACTTTTCTTTAGGATCTTGATGGTTTTGTATGTCTAGTTGGATGGTTTCAAAATAATTTCTTAAAGTATTGCTCAACAAGATCACAAAAACCCTTGTGGTGATATATTCAAATAAAAGTATACGTCTAGAAGTACAGTATGTTTGCCGTTTTCTCTTGTTACTTCTAGAATTATTTGTCTCTTGTCGTACCATGATAGTTTTATGTTTTCTAGAGTCCTATTTTGTGAGATTCTAGAGCCCTATTTTGCCGTCTGCGTGTTTTTTTCCCTCCCAGCTGGACATCTCTGATATTGTAATGCTGCGCATATTAAAGGAAACAGACAGAGGGATTGAGTATATACAGACGGTGAGAGCTCAAGAGGGAGATTGCGGGGCGGAGAATGGGAGGGATAAATTAAATCAAGGCAGTGGTAATGCTCTTAAGTACTGAGATAGTGGCATCTAACTTCTGCCCACTTGGACCGCACACTAAGGGGACCCTGCTGGGCATATTAGTTTAGGACTGGAGAATGTATAAAGGGATTAGACTAGGATTAAGCTATACATCTCCAATGCAGGAAGCAGCTTGGGAGGGAGAACAAGACCCAAGCAGATACCTGTTAAATATGATATGCGTACAAGCATTATGCAGAGAGCGTACGTGGGGATTTTAGAACTGTTTCAGCTTTTGGACTCGCCGTCGATTCTCTTGGGGATGGCACTTGCATTTATGCATTTGGAAGAAGGGTTTATGCAAAGAAACTTTATGCATTTCAGTGCATTTTTATCAGTTTCTGCGTTCCCTGGGAATCGAGCTTATTAACTTGGATCACTCAACAGGAACGCACACTTAACCCAAGCTTGTTCCAGAGTGGTCAGCTATGTAAAATGTATACTGTACACAGAGATAAAATATGTTTTAGTTAATAAGTCAGTAGGGTTGTGGGTGTGTGTTTTTTTTATTTATTTATTCTTTTTTTGGAGGGGCAATATGTTAAATTGAAGTCTCAAATTAGTAAATGCTGCAATTGTCATGCACATCTTGTCAGAGAAGCACAGTTCTGTGATCAGTCGTAAACAGGGCTTGACATTAACACCTGCCAAATGTGGGTAGATTTCAGCTGTGGTGGGTTTGATGCTCTCACTAGCCACCTGTAATTTTGAAATTGTATTTTTCTTAAAAGCGGGGTTCAACTAGAAGTATGGCCCAATGTTCGAGCAAATCTTAGAATTGAGAAGCAGCAAGACTGTCAAAACTAATTGTTTGCAAGCAAAAGAAAGCAGGTGAATACCAGATGAGAGAATGATCACTCCCGCGCACAGGTGATGTGATGCCTTTGACTGTTTGAAAGTGTGTGTGCTCCTGTTAACTTGAGTGAAGCAACTGTGCCTTGAGGAAATGCAACTGGTGAGATTGGTTTTCTTTGAAATAGACTGGACAAAAAGCGATGATTGTGTACCTGCTGCTTTCAATAGCTCAAGATTGCCGCTTTTGCTTTATTTATTCTTTAAACAGATTATTACAGGTCTAACATTAACTGAGTGTGCATGATGATCCTTTTATTATACATGGTATTTTTTTATTTTGTATTTTTTAACCTGCTTTCTTTTGCTTACAGTAATTCTGGTTTAATTATCTTCTTTTTTTACAATAACATTGCTTTTAATATGAGATTACTCCCCATTTACTGTGTGCAGTAAACTACTGATCTGGCACCATTAGCCAGGACAGATTTCTATATTTTAGATACATGACAATATATATATATTTTTAAATGTTTTTTTAAATGTTTTTTTTAAGAAAAGTTTTGTTGAATTAAAAATTGTATGTATACAGCTATATTTTGCTTGTTTTGACACATTATTTAAAATTAGTGGCTAAGAAATAATATATATATATTTTATTTTTGGTGTGGTCAGAGATAAATTTGGTAAATGCTTAGTTTTGAGCCCTGAAAAGTCTTGTGAAATAAAAACTAATTGCAGTGTGACACAACCCATATGCTCATACACATTGCTTAAGCTCATACACAACACACACAAAAAGGGAAATGAATGAAGAGGCATGTGAACATAACACAAAATCTAAATCAAGTAATTTTAGCATGTCAAAGTCAAATTTATGCATATAAAATATACTGGTAACGCTTTACAATAAGGTTCAATAGTTAATGCATTTATTAACATGAACTAATCATGAACAACATTTAGTAATCATAATTGAATATTTACTAATGTATTACTAACATCCAAGTCCATGCTACAGTAGTTAACATTAGTTAATGCACCGTGAGTTAACATGAACTAAGAATGAACAACTGTATTTTCATTAACTAACGTTTGTTTGTTCATGTTAGTAAATGCATTAATTAACATTAACTAATGAACCTTATTGTAAAGTGCGACCAATATACTTTCCCAAATAGCAAAATTGTGGCCAGTGAAAATGGCGAGAGGCTTGTAATGTTGGAAATCTACTAGCGACAGTGGCTGGTGATCATAAAAGTTAGGGTGCTTTCACACTTGGTTCAATTGCCTGGACCGTACACAAGTTCGATTGTCCCCCCTTGCCACCTGCTTGGTTGGTTTGTGTTCACACTGTCTTTTTTCCTTCTGAACCCCGGTTTGCATCATCAAGCCAATGTTTTGTGTTCGTCTGTTGCCAGGCGAAGGACACGAAAGCAAAGCGCCAAAATGGAAAGACGTCCGCACATCGTGGTCGTTTCGCTTGTCAGCGCGTGATACTCAGACACACACACACACGCACACACACACACACACACATACACACACGAATGAACGTTATAAAAACTATAGTTTGCTGTACTGTTGACGGTTCACTTCCGACTTTTGGTACGATTGCATTCATACTACAAGTGAACCGTACCAGAGTTCACATGAACCATACCCCAGACCACCTCTTTCAGGTGGACTCGGGTACAGTTCACGGGTGCGCACCCGAATTCAGAAGACGTGTTCACACTAGCTAAACGTACCGTACTATGACGTCAAACGAACTAGGGTGTGGACCAAAAGTGCTAGTGTGAAAGCACCCTTAATGTCAAGCCCTGGTAGTAAATATCCTCAGAACACCAGAGGGTGCTCTCATATGAAGCTACAAAAACCTACGAAGAAGAATCCAAAGACATCCTCATAGCGGTTGCTGAATAAACTAAAGAATTGCTAGTTTTCAATTATCCAGTGACTGACTGACCAGCCATAAATTGTCCAAGTTGTGTGTTTATCAGTGGTGTATCATTATGATTTTCCTGATAATGAAGCATATGATGCTACAGATTACAGACATGGCTTTACAGACAAATTCTAATAGCATAATTTGAGTAGCATTGATGCCTTAATTTGATGAAGATTTGAGGGAAATTGTTAAAATTGAAACATGAAAAGATTATATATTTGTCTCTATCAAGTACATGAAATGCCAAATTGTCTTGAGGCATTTCCAAGATGGTCGCCGAGTGTCTGACTTCGAATAAAAGCACAAGCTAAACACAAGATATCTCATTTATTATGTATTAGAATGTGCTGGTTAATGTATAATGGTATGAAATGGGCTATAGAGTGGCAGGAGGTCTGAGGACAGCTTAACAGCAAGGAATGCACATGCAGAGGTTTCAGCCAAGGTGCACGCACACACACACACACACACACACACACACACACACACACACACACACTCACACAAATATTCATGCACACAGACCGAGCAGTACTGGCTTACAGAGCAAGACACCGGCTGTCACAACACAATAATGCAAGCAGGGGAAGGCCACAACACAAGTCATGAGGGAGCGAGAGAGAGGGCAGCAGAGGTCACGTCTGGGGAATAAAAGCCGTACAAAAAGCTTTGCTCATGTAGGAATTGATTTCACATTCTTGTATGACTGCCAAGCAAAAAAAAAAAAAAAAAAAACTAAGAATAGAGTTGTTTTTCTTAAGGTCCCTGTTGGAACAGGACAGTGCAGAGACTGTGACATAAACACACACACATACATTTATACTGAAAATGAAACCATTACTCATAGCATATTAAACTTTGGCACATAACTTGCCCCATAACATTTGTGCTGCGAACATCAGTAGCTATATCCAAAATGTCCATAAAAATAGTTAGGAAACATAGCTAGTGATACCTCAAATTGTGCGGTTTGTTGAGTGCTGATGTGCCTTAAAGGGCACTACTATGGACAATCCTACTTTGGATGTCAATCGTTACAGGTTTTCAGCTTTGCAAGTACATGTCAACTTACACTAACCTGAACCCTATCCCCAACCTAACAGTCTACTTATAATCTAATGAGAATTAGTTGGGATGTAGATGCAATATAACTTTAAATTAGGGCTGTCAAAATTAGCATGTTAACGCACGCCGATTAATTTAAAAAATATTGAACGCGTTAAAAAAATTAACGCATTTAATGCAGTGGCAGTTTTTTCTTACTTCCTGTTGTGGCTGATGTGTGTTCAGGGCCGGCGCGTCCACAGAGGCGACCTAGGCGGCCGACAAGGGCGGCAGAATAGGGAGCGAACCCCCGGTCCTCACTTTAATCCGCGACACCTACCCCCTCCCTCGGCGAGTATAAAAGCCTCCGCTGAGTGCGCGCAATGCGGAGCCAGGCGAAAGTATTAATCCAGCTTAATCCGCGACACCTACTCCCTCCCTCCCGGTCCGCACGTTCATCCGCGAACCGGTCACTTTCTTTTTCACTTTCGGGTTGAGGGCGGCGTGATCATCGTTCGCCTAGAGCAAATTTGATGAACGCGACCGTGCGCGTTGATGACTCTGAAGGGAGTCGCTTATACCGTGTGAGCTCGCTGTACTGCCCGCGTTGTCTGTGTGTGTGTGTGTGTGTGTAAGAGAGAGTGTTTGTGTATGTGTGGATTTCCTAACAACAAGATTAAACGTCTAACATCGCAGACAGTCGACATTGACATTGATTGTTTTAAAATTCAAATGGCACTTACATGCCTGTGTTTTTATTTCTGTAATAAATACGGCTTTTCGTGATTAATCATGATTAATCACGAACAAAAGTGTGATTAATTAGTTACTTTTTTTAATCAATTGACAGCCCTACTTTAAATTCAACAAAATGCGTTAAAGAGACCATCAAAATAAAGTAATTCCATTATTTTGTGTTGAACAGAAGAAAGTAACCATTAAAGATTTATAACCACTTAATGGTGAGTAAATTGATTTGGTGATTGTTGGGTAAACTATCCCTTACTATCTCACATAACCTCACATTGGGACTAGGAAAAATCCATTTCTATGGTCCAATTTGAGTTTTGCTGGTTATAGGAGGTATAGTGCTGGGACAATGCTAATCTAGCTGGTGTACTGTTCTATTAACCAACCAAGAAGGCAGAACATACATAGAAATACTGGATTTTTCTCTAGGGTTCATTTTCTTTAGTTAGACACCACACAGTTTCATGTAGATTTGCAGATGGCATTTTTGAACAAGGCCCTGCATAGCAACATGCTAATGATGAGAAACTGTCCAACACACATTATCAACTGCATAGAGGTATGCTAACAAACCACCCAGACCCAGAGTAGCTGCATTGATTATGGTGACTCCCATGGAACCAGCCAGATTACCATAGCAACATGCCAACGGTAAAGCAAATACCCAGCACACACAACAGCCGCAGAAAAGATTTCAATGGAACACAGTGGTAACTGTATAGCAGTGTGCCAAAAGAAATTAAACAACCTCTAACACATTAGAAGATTCAAAGCAACATGCTACCAACTGAACAACAGTAGTAACAATGGTATCAGTGAAAAGCACATAACTAATAGCATCGAACAAAAACAACTGCTTAGCAACATGTTACCAAATGAGGTACACTTAAAATACCAAAGTTGCTTAACAGCATCATGCTAAAAACAAAGACATTAAACCACCTCTAACACATTAGAAAATTCAAAGCAACATGCTAACAAATGAAAAGCCACTCAAACACTATCAGTTGTTTAGCTTCATGCTAAAAACACTTTAGCTACCACATATCATGCGTTCATGTTGTTTTCATCTTCTAACATGTTAGTTCTTTGTGTTGAGGTCTTAAGTGACTATGGATTACTGTAGCATTAGCTTCGGTAGCTTTGCTAAGGACTAATGCTTTCTTATTTCTTCCTAAGAACTGCTAATGGGCATGATCGATCTGAATCCCTCTCATTAATTACGTTTTTCAACTATCTTCACTAAACAAAAAAAGCTGCCTCTTTTCTCTATCTCAAATTTCAGCTCATAATGCTCCAATTATCTCCTAAGAGCACGTGGTAACCGCAAGAGGAATTTTCCCTCTAATGAATGCCTATGAATGTGCACCTGTCAGAATTAAACCAAATGCTATTGATAAATAGAATTTGAATATAATTTAAAACGACTAACTGCCTGCATTTTTGCCACAGTGGTCTATTCGCTGAAGAAATCAAGTACTTCTGCTGCAATAGATGAAATTAGCTTGATGTCAGGCAGCAGGAGACTCTGGTTAGCATACTGTTGTATTGATATTGAATGCTAAAGTAGTAATGGTTTTCATTATGTGATGCTTCCTGTTGACTAACACAAGAAATAAAGCTTTCAAAAACGCATCTGTTGGTATGTGGTTTATCAGGAAACTTGCTCGTAGCTTTAAATCAATTTCTTTTATTGAAGCTCTAATGTCAAGTATCTTGTTTCCCGTGGTGTGCTAGATGAACCTGAAAGTGTTGCTTTTGAATGTTTGCTATATAAGATGCTGAGATCTATATTATTGAAAATAAATTAAAATGTAAAAGTAACAGAGAGAAGAATAGATGCCAAGAATGAACTATAAACAGCAATAAAATAATAATAATAAAAAAAGAGTACTTAGGAAAGCAAAGAGACATGAAAGGTGAAAAAACCAGGGACCACTGGAGCCAGTAGGTTTAAACACAATTGTCAAATCACATTAATTCATTTATTTATTTTCGTTTTGGCTTAGTTCCTTTATTAATCTTAGTCCCTTTATTAATCCACAGCGGACTGAACCACCAACTTATTCAGCATATGTTTTACGCAGCGAATGCCCTTCCAGCTGCAACCCATCACTGGGAAATGTCCATACAAACTCTTCACTATGGACAATTTAGCTTACCCAATTCATTTATAACACGTTTTTGGACTTGTGAGGGAAACCCATGTGAACATGGGGAGAACATGCAAACGCCAAACAGAAATTCCAACTGACCCTGCCAGGGCTCGAACCAGCGACTTTCTTGCTGTGAGGCAATTCTGCTACCCACTGCGCCACCGTGACACCTTCAAATCACATATTTTTACCACAGTTTCTATTTGTATAGAGTATTCTCAGTTTAGATATAAATTCTTGCTTTGAGTGTGCCAATTAGAGACTGATAAGCCTGTTGAAGTGATCATTTTTAGAGTCATTGAGTGTGTGATGACAGCAAAATAAACAGAATAATGTGATATGAATTGAGAACTTGACGTTGGCTTTGGGCCAATGGTTTGAGAATTGTTTTCTTTTGTTTTTTTCCCTCTCCAGTCCAGATGGCACACAGTCTTAGAGGACTTTTAACTAGATGTATCTTGCTGGGTCCACTTGAAAAACACGATGCAATAATGGCAATAAGTAATGGGTCAGATTTTAGTTGCAGTTTATTTCTCATATATATTCAAACAATACATTTTAACTCTTTTCCCCTTTCTTACAAAACAGCAGAACACAGCAGGAAAATGTTGTAGCTGCAAAATCATTTGCAGAATAACATTCAGCACTGATTATGTCATTATTTGTGTCATTTTGCTACTTTGAATATGGAAAAAGGAATAAAATAAAAATAAAAACTCCTGCAGGGTGAACGGAAGGCTTCCTGTTCGTGGCTGTTTATTAATTGTGTTGTTTTTCTGATATCTCTTCTTGACCTTATCGCATTATCTGAGAAAGGTGCTCATGTATTATGCATGACTTGATTATTTGGAGCTCTTAAACATGCAAAACAGCTCATTAAATATGCAGGGATTACAACCAGAGGACAACCAGGAGACTTTCTAGGTCTATTAGATGAAGCAAGTGTTGAAGAAAAGAGAGGAAGGAAAGGAAGACAAAAAACATGGGAAGGAAAGAAGGAAGGAAGGAAGGAAGGAAGGAAGGAAGGAAGGAAGGAAGGAA
>CAIGQQ010037719.1:8266738-8283133 GCA_903798035.1 Danio albolineatus | reverse complement strand
GAAGGAAGGAAGGAAGGAAGGAAGGAAGGAAGGAAGGAAGGAAGGAAGGAAGGAAGGAAGGAAGGAAGGAAAAAAGTGGAAAGGAAGGAGGGAAGGATAGAAGGAAGAAAAAGTGGCAAGGAACGAACGAATGAAAGAGCAGCAAGGAAGTAAGCAAGGAAAAGAGTGGCAAGGAAAGAGAGGAAAGAAAAAGGTAAAATTGACAAGGAAGAAGAGAAAGAAGGAAAAGGGTGGCAAGCAAGGAAGGAAAAGAGTGGCAAGGAAAGAAGGAAGTAAAATATTTACAATGAAGGAAGGAATGAAAAGGGGCAAGGAAGGAAGGTAGGACAAGAGTGGCAAGGAAGGAGATGAAAGAAGAAAGTAAAATATTGACAAGGAAGGAAAAGAGTGGTATGGGAAAAAGTGTGAGAAGGAAGGAAGGAAGAAAAAGTGTGGGAAGTAAGTAAGGAAAAGTGTGGAAAGGAAAATGTGGCAAGGAATGAGGGAAGGAAGGATGGAAGGAAAAGGGAAGGAAGGAAAAGTGGCAAGGAATGAAAAAGTGGCAAGGAGGGAAGGAAGGAAAAGTGTAGGAAGGAAGGAAGGAAGGAATTCAATTCATCTTTATTTGTATAGCGCTTTTACAATGTAGATTGTGTCAAAGCAGCTTCACATGCATTATAAAAAATTGAAACAGTGTCAGTCCAGTTTTCAGTGTTGAAGTTCAGTTTAGTTCATTTCAGCGTGGTTTAATAATTACTGCTGAGAGTCCAAACACTGAAGATTAATCCATCGATGCGCAGCCCTACAAGTCCCGAACCATGCAAGCCAGAGGCGACAGCGGCGAGGAAAAAACTTCACCAATTGGCGAAAGTGAAGACTTAAAAAACCTCGGGAGAAACCAGGCTCATTTCTCCTATGGCCAGACGTCTTGTGCAGAGCTGCAGTCTATGGCGCCGGGGACTGGAGAACGCTGGACATCCATCATGGATGTCCAAGAGTGTGGAGGAAGGAAGAGTGTGGGAAGGAAATAGTGGCAAGGAAGGAATAGTATGAAATGAATTGTTGAAAGGAAACAAGAGGAAAGTATGAAAGAAATAGGTGTCAGAAGAGAAAAGAGAAGGATGGAATTAAAAAGCAAGAAGGGAGGATGGAACTAAAGCAAGAAGAAAAATGTGAGGGAGGGAAAGAAAGGGAATTGAGAAAAAGAGTGGATAAAAGAAGAGTGGTGGATAAAAGAAAGGAAAATTGGAATGAATAAGGGGAAATGCATGGAAAAGAAGGAAGATGAAAATAATTGAAAGAGCAAAAAAAGCTGTGTTTTCTTTTTTATGGAAGTAATCAGGAAAGAAAAAAAGAGAAAGAAAAGCTAAGTTAGTATAGAAGAACAGGATAAGCAAAGAAAGAACAAAGCTTTGGAAACCAAGGAAAATAAGAAGTGTGAAGGGAATTGAAGGAGAAAATGAAGAAAAAGGGTGACACAACTAAGCAATAAAAAGGAAACTACAGAATTAACAAGGAAGTGTGGAAAGGAGTGAAGAAAACGGCAAATACATGGACTGCTAAATTGATGTGCTACAAGCTACCCAATCTTGGAGGGAAACAGGAAGGGAAAAAGTGTAGGATCAAAGTAAAAAGACAAGGAAGTCACAAGCTTAATGAGAGCAGGAGCTGTATAAACTATACATTCATTCATACGGCTGCATATCAAATCTAGCCCAATGTTAGTGAACAAGCCAATTAAATATTTATCTGTTTACTGTAGTCAAAACAGATGAGCTCAGAATGCTTAATGCTGCCAGTCTGACCGAATGAGTCAGATATGCACAGCTACATGTGCCAACGTGAGCACACTGACGCACACACATAGATTCCTTTCCTGTCATGATGCTTCCTACAGTTTTAATTTGTCTAATGACTCTTGCATTGGATGGAATGACATGCAATCAGAAAGCGTCTTTGTTGCTCTAAATCCTGCCCATGTTGGCACGCTTAGTGGAATTTGTGCTTAGGTGTGTGTGCCAGATAAATTCCTGAAAGATTAATAAGGCCTATCACAGAGATAAATGGGCAGAGGATCGACCACTAACAGAGAGAGAGCGAGAGAGAGAGAGAGGAGAAGATACTTGTATGAATGTGTGTGGGTATTTGCTCAGTTTTTCTTTTATATCTCCATGGTGATGTTGCCTTGTTTTGATTGGATAGCATTTACGGACAGTAGTAGTGCATCTTTGCATTTGGTTCTTTCAAGTGCCTTAGCTTGTGGAAGAATTTCAAAGAAGGTCACAGTTTGTTGCGGCTTTTCATATCAACCTGGCAATGATATGTTTGCCTGTAGTGCAGTGTTTCCCAACCCTGTTCCTAAAGGCACATCAACAGTACATGTTTTGGATGTCTTTCTTATCTGCCCCATTCATTTCAGGTTTTGGAGTCTCTTCTAATGTTCTGATGAGTTGATTCAAGTGTGTTTGATTAGGGAGAGGTTGAAAATGTGTATTGTCGATGTGCCTTCAGGAACAAGAGTGGGAAACACTGTTGTAGAGGGAATAAATTTGTTTAATGTGATGTTTGGTATTCGTTTTAATGAGTTTTGGTTGATTATACCCTTATATTAGGCTTGGTCCCAAGGCTTGGGAAACTCATGTGTACATTTGGGACCTTGGCAAAGAGCAAATCTAGATAATAGTCTCTCCTGAGAAGCTAGATGACAATAATAACTCACCAAGTTAGATTGTTGAACCTTTGACCCCAAATAATGAGAGTCCTCTGCTGTCTCGGGACTTTGTGGGAGCTAATTAACCGGCCACAAAAGGCCTCTATGCTGCGTATGGAAAGTTAGCCATTAACTATGAACTTTCCCTCAGAGTACTAATTTTCACCCATTAAATAATATATTCATAAGAAATGGCGTGACCCACTGTTTAATGTTAATGGGAAAGCTCATTATCAGCCGTCAAAATTACTGTAATTGTTTAATAATTTAAACTATGCTCAGAATCAAATACAAGTTTACCACATAGAGAGTATACACCATTTACTGTCTGCCTTTTTCATAATATGCACAGTATGTAATCTATAAACAGCAGTAGTAGTCGTATTAGCATTAGCATGCTATACTTAACATTGCCAAAATCGTCTTTTCCAGAGGGAACGTAGGGTCAAAACCTCTCCACATTTTGCAGTCTCTTTTGGAAACACCAATTATCTCTGCCTTTGCTCCGATTCTCCCTTCTTTCTTCCACCCTCCCCTCATCTACAGGAAGATAACTCTAATAAGTCTAACAATTAGCGTGTTGGGAATGTATAATAGTGTTTATGAATATTACCCTGATGACTGACAGAGCACATCAACAGAGAGATTAGCCTGTCAGCGATATGCCTTATGTAAATGTTCTCCGTTGGACTATTGTGACAAGAACAGCAAGGTCTGCTGAGCAGCTAATCTCTCACATTAATGATACTAAGAGGTTTTTTATTGTCAACTCATAACCTACTAGGTTAGCCATCACTCAGTGCTCTCGTAATTTGTTGTAGGACAGTTTGTGGTCCCCAGAGATTTTTTTGAGACCTACTACAAACCGAAGAGAAGCTTCCCTTGTTAGTTGTTTACACAAAAATAGTTTTTTGTTTTCTTCTGTTATACACTACACATCCAACTAGCTGGTGACTGTTTGTAAAATGGTGTAGGAAATGTGTGTATTGTCCATAAGTGTTGTCTTGTAGGCAAACACGCTCCATGCAAGCTAAATTACCCAAATCGATTGCTGTTTACAAAACAGGGCTGTTTTTTATTCAGCAAAGCCTCTGAACTTTTCCGTAATTAGCCTGATGACCTTGACAGGAAGTGCAGAACTGATCTATGCTGGTGGTCAGTAGTTCAACAGGAATTCTTAAACAACTACAGCACTTATCTCTTTGGCCTTTAACAAAGCAAGCTTTCTTAGCCTTGGAAATGTCCCAGCAATTTTTTTTTTGTGTGTTAATGTGCAACAATCTTTGCTAGACTTGCGTTTACCAACATTATTACATGGCTAACTGGAATACTTGATTCTGATTGGTCAGTCGCTACTTTTCAAGGTATGTTATATTGAGAAAACAACCTCTGAAACAGGCTTACTGTATCTGGTTACTTCCATTAATCTTGATCGTCAGTGAATAAGTTCACATCGATACTAATTTGCTTGTCTGTCATGCCACTGTTTTTAATAGATTGTTGTCAGGGTTGCGGTTGGGGAAAAGGAGAGCGAGGACTCAATTGCAACAAAATGGGTATTTATTAATAATAGAAATAAAACAAAACAGCAAAACAAACTACCCCGAGGGGGAAAACATTAACAAAACAAATAAAAAATCAAAAACAAACTTGACTGGGCTGGCAGGGAGAAAGCAGGGCTGGACAGGACAAGGCCGGAGTGATCATGACAATCATTGACGACAAACGACGACGAACTGGCACAGGACAGCAGACATGAGGAGAATTTAAAGCAGACATGATTAACAAACAAACAGGTGAACATAATAGACTAATAATGGGTTAACAAGGAGGGTGGGGCTAGACAATAGACAGGAGAGTGCATGACAACACAAGCCACGCACTCACAGAGACTAGAACACGCAGCCAATGAGAGAACTCATTAACTGCGTGCTCACATGACGACATAAGAACGCGGTGTGTGTGTAAACACAAACACCACGTGCTAAACACAACAACAGAGGACTGAACGCAAGACACAAGCACACGATAAAATGAAAACATCTTACCGTGCGCTCACACACGCAGCGTGCATGTTTCAACCCAGCGCCACCCGAAACAGAACCCGACTAGACTTAAAGGTGCTGGGAAATGAAACGCACGCCGCAGACAAACAAATCACAAGGACGAGAGCGCGCAATCGTGAACACATCCAGACCCCATGCGCCCGCATCAAGCGGGAACGCGCAAGGTCCGAGCGCGCCCACAATCGGCACTCATACAGAGACACAATGACAACACACAGGACTAGACAGAGCTAGTGTCCGGACTCTGCCACCGAAACCAGAATTTCCAAGACAGGAGTGGCAGAACCCTGACAGATTGGCACCATTTCGTGGCTGAATAATACGTAGGTATGCTCCATTCAGCCATTTTTGTTTCGGTCAGCTTTGTTTTTAGTTGCAGATTTAGTAAACTGACTCAGAATGTTTTGTCAAAACATGTGAATTAAATTGTCACAATTGTTACATGGCAAGTAGCCATGTAAAATGTGGGTAAAGTACATCTAGGTGGTTGCTTTTGCTGAACAAAGCCCTTCAATCGAATAAAGGGGTGTTCAAACTCGATCCTGGAAGGTTGCTGTCCTCCAGAGTTTAGCTCTAACCCTAATCAAACACTCCTGAACCAGCTAATCAAGCTCTTTCTAGATATACTAGAAACTTCCTGGCAGGTTTATTGGAGCAAGTCGAAGCTAAACTCAGCAGGACAGCAGCCTTCCAGGACAGTTTGGACACCCCTAGTCTAATACAACAGTTGAAAGACCTGTTTGGCTTTATTCTGTGATAACAGCCACCTGGATGTTCTTTATTCCGAAACTAAAAAATCCTGTCAGTGAATTTACAAACTCAAAATGATCAGAGTGACTTTCTTTTATTTATATTGCGCCTGAGAGTGACTTTATTTTGCAGACTCTGACTGAGACAGCCTCAGTTCTTCATGAAGCGACTTGTGCCAGAAAATCTTTTTTTTGTGTGTGTGTGTGTAGAGAACATCATTGAAAGGCTTGAGGATTTTTGACAGGGTACAGAGTATTGTTTCAGACTCCTTTATGCTGTCTGTCTCCTCAGTCATAAAAACACACAAACAGTCCACAGCAAATCTAAAAGTGGGTGTTGTTCAAATGTAGTAGGAGAAACACATTCTCTTCTATCGGGTGGGCTAAGACAGATAGAAGGACAACTCTCTTGCTTTGCCTTGCGCCCAGATACATTGTCCACTGACAGAAAGTTAATCTACAGGAGCTGGCGGGGCCCCACAAGTGAACGGCAGTAAAGGCAAACATCATTCCTATACCATTGCACTATAAGTGTTTGTTCATATTCCTAACCCTAGGTATTAAACTTTGGTGGGTGACTCATCCCATATCTCTTGTGCTTTGTGCATGAGTAATACATTAAATTTAGATCTGTTTGAGGAGAGGTGTACAGGTACTTTTCATAAAGGTCAGACTTGTATTTTCTGGAAGGCAGATGATGGAATGGGTGAAGAATTCCCTTGGATAAGAGTTCAATCCTGATTCTGGAGGGTCAGGATCCTAGAGAGTTTAAAAAGAGAAATAGGCTAATTTTACAGCTTCAGTTTTTTCCCCATTTTTAATACATTCAACAGATCTCTAGGTCTGGACAAATTAGGACAAATACTATAAGAAGGCAATGGTTTTAGGTTTACAACTCTAACTTGAACAGAACACAACTCAAGATGGTTTGGAAAAAAAATCAAGGGTAAGTAAATGATGACTGTTCATTTTTGGGTGATCTATACCTTTAACTCCAATGGACTTTGGCACCCCATCCCCTGAGGTTTTTAGTATGAAGACCTTGATTAGTTGGCTCTAGTATGTTTAATAAATGATAACCGAACTCTTCAGGACAATGATCCTCTAGGAGCAGGGTTGGACACTTTTGTCAACTAGTGAACTTTTACAAACTAATTTCGAGAGTAGATAACATGATATGATTTTTTTGTGGCTGGTCTCTCATCTGTATTCAGCAACAAATCCAATCAGATATATCCAAATCTACATTAATAGACAGATATCACCCTACTGCCGTATCTTCTTTTTGGAAAAATCACCCCTTCCACTCCATCTCCTCCTTATACCAGGGGGAGCTCTCGAGACTTACCTGATCTCAGACCCCTTGGCAGGAGACCTGGGCTCAATTATCTCAGAGCTCAGGGTTCTCTCCTGGCAGAGCATTCCAAACCTGCTAATAACATCAAGCAATATCCGAGTGTCAACTCTTGAAACAATTTAGGGACCAAGAAATGATTCAGTTTTGAGGGTTGAAACTTTTGGTTTGGTCAGTAAGCAGCCACATACTGTAGAATGCTGCAACTACAACCACATAGAACCTGCTGCCATTATAATGTCCTCAGAATATACCAACCATGTTGACCTTGTCTTGTCAGGTAGATGGACAGAATTCTACAGAGTTCTACACCTATAGAAGTCAGTCTGTATTCTTTCTCTCATCCTCAGTATCAGTCATGAGCTCATATCCAGACAAGATCTTTCAGGATTATCCGGAGTGACGCATCTTCTTTTTGTACGTCAGGCCCACTGATTTCAGTTTCTGGGCAGCCATCTGGGTTTTATTAAAGCAGTCAGAAAAGGTTCTTCTTTGGAACAGACAACTGTAAGTCCTATTGTAACTGCGCTGGAAATGCTCTTGTCGTCTTTTACTGTCGTATTTATAGGTTTTGCCATTTGAAGTAATTTCTAAACCTTTAGAACTGCATAGACCATTCATCAGAGATTCAGACTGTGTCTGGTATTAGGCTTTTGAGTTCTTTTGAGTGCCAAAAGGCCACACGTAGTACATATTTCTGTCTAACATAATGTAGTCCTTATTCATCATCATACAAGCAAGGCCAGAAGATTATTTTTTCTTTTCTTTTTTTTTTTTGTGTAAACTTGTGTATGTCAACTTGTTATTAAAGGCTATTGTGCAGCAGAGGCAGACCTTCTGTAGATATCTATAGGATTTATCATTGAAACTCAACGATCACCCCTTGAAGGTCAGAATATTTTCAATTTCCAATTCATATCTCTTTCAATTAGACTAAAACGTGCTACTATTTCCAGTTTTACTTTTTAAAAAATCCTTAGATCATCCAAACCCTTTGGGTAGATCCAAACCCTTACTTTCTCAAATTGCTGTTGAATAATATGAATGATGTGCAAGAAATCCTGTGGCCATATTAATGTGCATGAAATTTGCACCGGATCTTATCTGAAACATCCAAACCCCACTTGTTCTCTGCTTTATAATATAGTAATATGCATTTGCAAATTTAATCGAAACACTTGACCCAGTTAGACTACTGATTCTTCATTCGTCTGGCCTAATGTTTATATGCAAATGTAGAGGTGTGCTTTATGAACATGGTAAAGGTCAAAGCCACAGATTTCATTTTCAAGAAGCAGCAGCCCACATCTGCTGTTGTTCATACATTAAGTCTCCAGGACATACTTTCTTTATCCCTTTTTCTCCATCAGTTTCATTTCATCATGGTCTTATTAGCTGCAGCTCTTTAGTTGAGAAACTTATTGCTTTTGTAGTGCTTGTGGCTGATGCTAATAAACCTGAGCCTAATACAGGGATATGACATTTGGTGGGAGCTGTTAATAAAGAGAGAGAGAGAGGAAATGAATTCATAATCCTCACTTATTTTCAAATATGTTCACACAATGAGGGACATGGAGGAAAGCAGAATTGCAACCCATAATCTTGATCATTTAAAGCTGAAGTGTATAATTTTCCCATCTTAATGTGAAAAGACAAATGTAAACATTGTGAGTTTGAGATGCTAATGCTCTCAAAAGATTGTATTTGATTGCACATCCCAAGCCTGTCTGACATGACAATGTTTTTAATGCCATGGCAGCAGATAAATGACAATTTAGATTTTTTGCGTGAACAATCCTTTTAAGTTAATAAAGTAATCTTTTGTCTGACATGTATACCGATGACAAATTAACCCCTAATCAGTACAAAGATTGCATTGTCTGAATCATTTGTGTCATTTTAAATTTTCTAATGGTAGTACAAGCTAAGATCGATATTATCCTGCGAAATGTTAACGTAGGTCGACAGAGTGTTTGAATATAATTTATTGGGCTGTTCGATTTAATGACTGTCAGATTACAGATCGGCTAGTGTCCTTCTATTTAGATCATGATTGATTACATTTTTGTGTTTGGGAGAGTTTGCAGATGCCACAATTGCCTCACGTGCTTTGTTTTCTTAAGATAGCTAATGCTAGCAAATAACCAGATTAAGGTCTTTAATTCACTGAGGCGAGACCCGTATCATGGCGAAGGAACCCTATTAAATCAAGGTTATCAAAAAAACGAGAGGAACATCAACTCAAACAAACATCCATGCAAATCAGTATGCAAATGTGTAATGTGACAAAATGGAAAACAATGGAGTGCACTTTGCTTTATGCAAATAAGCGAGCCGAACAGCATTGTGGGTGATGAGTGATAGAGATAATGATCTGAATAGGGTGATTTCTCAGGCTGCGGAAGTGCAAATGAACTCTGCGTTTTTCAAACTCGTGATAAAACCCGTTATGGGAAATCATTCGAGAAGCAGAGCACTTGTGGCGGAGAGAGAAAGAGGTCATGTAGATGAAAGCGAAGAGAGGTGGAGGGAAGAAATGTGTCTATTATTGACAGCTTTTGCCATCCAGTTTAGATTGAAATTCAGGGAAAGCAAAACCTCCTGGTGGGGATTTCTGTATAAAAGTTTCATGAACAGACTGTGTAAATGCTGTTTTTCAAATACTATTCTGCTGCCCATCTAGAAGGTATCATTAAAGAAGGCTGTTCCAAAAATCTAGGTTATAGTCACTTTCCTAATGCATCATGTATACTCTGTATGTAATAATGCTAGCTAGACAAGTTAGACAAATACCCGAGATGGTGAAAAAGTCAAGTGGAATGTCATTACATCTTATTTAATTCAATTAAAGTGCCATGTTAGTAAGTAATGTGTATTTATATAGCGCATGTATTGTGTATGGCCATACACTTAAAGTGCTTCACAATCATGAGGGGGGTCTCTCCACTCTACCACCAATGTGCAGCATCCACTTGGATGATGCGACATAAGCCACAGGACAACGGCGTCAGTGCTCTCACCACACAACAGCTATAGGTGGAGTGGAGAGACAGTGATAGAGCCAATTAGATGGAGGGAGATGATTGGGAGGCCATGATGGATAAGGGCCAATAGAGGGAATTTGGCGAGGACACCGGGGTTAAACACCTAATCTTAACGATATGTGCCATGGCATTATTAATAAGTCAGGACCTCGGTTTAATGTCTCATCCGAAAGATCTGACAGTATAGTGTCCTATTCACTTTACTGGGGCATTAGGACTCAAACAAACCATTAGTTGAGTTCCATAGTACTTATGCTTTTTTTTTTATATCATGCTATTGTTGATAGCTTGGCAACCTTTTGGCGCCTATGAAACATTTCGAAACTCTTCCATGTACTATGTTTCATTTTAAAGAAGGTCATTTGGTTTGAGATTTCATTTATTGTAATTTTAGTATCTGTTTAGTGATTTATAATTTGCTTAAATTAAGAACATTAGAAGAAAGTCCCGGGGCGCCACGGTGGTGCGTGAGTAGCACGTTCGCCTCACAGCAAGAAGGTCGCTGGTTCGATCCCCGGTTGGGGCAGGACCCGGTTAGGCCAGTTGGCATTTCTGTGTGGAGTTTGCATGTTCTCCCCGTGGTTGCGTGGGTTTCCTCCGGGTGCTCCGGTTTCCCCCACAGTCCAAAGACATGCGGTACAGGTGAATTGGGTAAGCTAAATTGTCCATAGTGTATGTGTGTGAATGAGAATGTATGAATGTGTTTCCCAGAGATGGTTTGTGGCTGGAAGGGCATCCGCTGCGTAAAACAAATGCCGGATAAGTTGGCGGTTCATTCCGCTGTGGCAACCCCGGATTAATAAAGGGACTAAGCCGAAAAGAAAATGAATGAATGAGAAGAAAGTCCCATTAAAAACACACAGCATAAAGTTCTGGTTATGTATTTTTGTGTATTTTGATGTGCTTTCAAAGTAGCAGTCCTGGTACTTTATGAGCTGTTAATTGGCAGATTCTTGGCAAGCAATCATAGCAAATCGTTGCTCACTTTGAGCGTGTACTGATTCTCTGTCAGTGCCCTTCTAGCTGCCAGAAAACTGCACAGTCATCAGGCCCTCCAAAGCTCCTGTAATCCCCCCCTCTGCCCCTGTGAACCCAACATGAAACGTTTACCATGGGAATCAGCCTTTCTTCCTCTGACATGCAAGTAGGACTGTTCCACAGACCATTTTTTTTCATAACACGTAGTCCCACAGTTGGAGGTCCCAAGTTGCAACTAAACTCACAAAGGGAAAAGTTTGCAGTCAGTTTGTCACATTGGTCTGATTTTTTTTCCCCCCTACTTTTGAGTTTCGACAGAATGACTGCATCTCAACGTACTTCACTGAGCAGATGTCTGCAAGCTAGCTAGTGGCTCACTGAATGTTCCACATTAATGCATCACCAGTAGTTTAGAAACTGTTCAGTAGGAAATGCCAGTTTGCCTTTTTTCCCAAAGACGCTTTCAACCAAAGCCCAGTTGTTTTATTTAGGTGCGCTGCATCAGAATGTTCCACCTGAGTGATTGTGTGTACTTGCCTTTTTTCCTGGGCTCAGTAAACAGTTCTTCACACATGTTTAAAGTTTGGATGTGATCTACGTACGTGAGCGCCATACTCTTGAATTTATTTTATGGCTGACATATGGCACCACAAAAAGTGAAAGCATTATTTTTGCATTGCCAGAAGTCGGGCGTGTGAGATGCTGTAACGCATTGGGAGAGTGCAAATCAGAGAGGAAAATACACTAAACCTTCTGACTCTGAATATCGTATAGGGCCATTACCTGAATATCTGCTTTCTAAATTTTACAGAAAATTGATTTTGTATATTAGCATTGGTAAGAGAATTAGTTTTTTCTTCCCACCTTGGCCATGACTTGCTCTCTCAAATCGAGTAATGATAAATTAAACTAGCTTTGCAAGGTGATTAACATAGTCCTGGTCTTGGAGGTCCATTTTTCTTTAGGGTTTAAGGCTTTTCTAATCAAACAGGTGGTGGGGCAGCTATGGCCTAGAGCAATGGTTCTCAAGCTTTTTTCAACAAGTGCCACCTCAGAAAAAAATTGTCTCTCCAAGTACCACCATAATAACTGGTATTGAAGTCCAGTAGCGTAGTAGGCCTAATTAAGCAGCTACATCACTGCACAGTTCAAAAATAAGGCAGATTAATTCTTCTAGTAAGGATTATTCATTATTGGCAGCTTAAATAAATGGTGTAGCCTATTAAAATCTATTTACTGATCACATCAATGTTATCGAAGGCGTCAAATTGTTAAAAGTGTTCATTTTTTAACTTTAATTATTCAGAGATTCCTCCGCGTACCACTAGAAGGAAGCTTGTGTACCACTAGTGGTACATGTACCACAGTTTGAGAACCACTGGCCTAGAGAGTTGGACTTGTGATCGAAAGGTTGCAGGTTCTAGTCCCAGCACCAGCAGTGATTGTAGGTGGAGGGGGTGTAAATTACCTACACTCTTTTCGATCCTCAATGCCACATCTTTATAGGGCTTTTCACAGTTGAAATTGTTAACCCTTGGTCAACCGAACCCCAGATAGATGGAATCCTGGGTTATCTGCAGTCATGTTTTACACTGCTCATACTATACCTGGAGTTAACGAATAGTTCTGAGAAGTTATTATTAACAGACATTTCACCTGTACATTCCTAAACATCAAACCACAAATGCAGTGCTAATACTGCTTTGGTGCATGGCTTCATAACCCTAGGTAAATTGCAGCGCTAACACCGTTTTCAAACTACGGGTGTGAAACTTGTCATTACCCGAGGTTAAAAACAGTGTTTAGAGCAATGATAATCTGACTGTTAAGCAAAGAGTGAAAAGCATAATTGTGTTTTCACAGTGTGTATTGTGTGAATTGCTTTGGATAAACGTGTCTGCTAAATGTAAATGCAAGCACAGTCACAAAGACACAGGTTATAATTTTTATGTGTGCTTGTTCAGGGATGGAGATGACCTCTAAAGAATAAAAGCTCTCTAGGGCAAAAGTTGGCCACCCCTGATCTAGCATGTCAATGAGCATGTTGACCTTTTATTGATCTTTTTTTCCCACACTGTTCATGGTCGATCCCACACATCTTAGCCATGCTAAAAACTAGGTTAGACCTACAGCTGGCATGTTGTGTTGTGCTAATAATGTGTTAGTCTCCATATAGATATCTCAAAGGGATGTGGAACGATGCAACCCACGCTAACACATGCTAGCCTGCCTGAAACCTACTTGTCGCAAATTTCTGAGGGAATATGTACTGTTGTGCAATTGCTACGTTGTTTTCCATACAGATATCCCAATAGGCTGGGAAGTGATGCAACCCATGTTTACACATGCTAGACTGCATGATTAGTTTACTGACAAGCTATGCAAAATTCCATTTATATCTCATACAATTTAATTGTGCTGTAATGAAGTAGAAGATAATCATTCTGACATAATGACAGCAGTTTCTGTAGCCTCTGAGTGAACTATGGCTCTATATTGCTGCTACATGTGAAAGCACGTGACACATTTTGCTTAATGTGGAAATTTAATCCACAACCTTTTCATTGTTAGCACCATATTCTAGTATTTGAGCTACAGAAAGGTATGAAACGCCTTAGAAATGTGCAACTAGTGGAACACATACTAGTCTGAACTGTCATGAAGATTTTGACAATACAAGAACACATATGCAATTCTGATACTCAAGAGAATCGAGTGAGAAAATAATAGACACCTTGATGCAAAGCTACTGGAGGCAAAGTCATCACAGTCAAGGTCATATGACAGTTGTTTTGATGTCTCTTCAAAAAACTCCTCAACTCAAACATCCTATGAAGTGAAAAGTCAAAAATTATAGCTTTAATCCAGGATACACAAATCATTTATGAGTAAACAAACCTTTAAATCATACCTGTCTGCTTGCGATTCATGTGCAAGGTGAAACATAATGTGACATGACACTTCGTCAAAGACACAATGTGTATTTTTCTCCCTGAAGTCTCATTGAAGTGACAGTATAGCTCTCCTTCGCTTGTCCTTTTAGAAACGTCAATGGGGGAGGTCGGTGTGATTTATTTTCAAAAGACTGATGTTCAATCCCGGCGTGTTTGTATAGAGTGATACGGTCTACATCCCTGTGGCTACAGCCCGTTGAACACTTCATTGTGAGTCATCACTGGCTACAGCGTCTGCTCTTATTATTGCGATACTGTAATTAGGCACATTTACAATCTCATTGGCATCGAGAAAATGCATTGCTAACGTCAAGATTTGATGGGTAGTAGGCGTTTTTGACGCACTGAAGTAATGCTTAGTCTTCTATAAGTTGCGCAAAGGGTCAAATGTGGAGGCAGGTGTGTAGGAGACTAGATGAGAAGGTTGTTGTTCTTCAAAGAAAAATGCAGGTACACAAACATTTATGAACTTTAAACACACAAAAAACATTCCTAAGTAGCTGTTAGCCATAGCAACAGTACTGCATTTGTTCAATCCATGATCACGCAGAGTGCAAATTGTTTGATGTCAGTGTTGAGAGGTACTTTGTCACTCCACAACATTGTTTGTGTTTGTATTTGGGACTTTTAAATCTAAAATAAAGGATTACTAGGGACAGTGCTTAAATTTGGTTAGTCTTACAAAATTGACTTGGAACCTCTTGATTTACAAATTGAATTCATGGTTACATCCTCAAGTGAATGAGCGTTGTTTTAACAAGGTCTGTTTGGTGTAAGATTGCAGCCAGCATACAGCTGTCAAAACTTAGGACAAGGCATCCCTTTCTTTGCTTGACTTTGGTTGGCTACAGGACATCACTAGTCTCTTACAGGACTTCACAAGTCTTTTCCTAACATCCCTTATCTCTCACAGGACATCACTATTCTCTCACAAACACACTGTAACTACTCACTCACAGTGCCTGTAGTGGGTTCCTTAGCCATAACTTTGTTTCAACAGAATTTCTACAGATATTCTATCAGGTTTAGGTGAGGACTTTGGGCTGCCATTTTTTATTATCATTTTTCTGCTCTAAGGAACTGCTTAACCCATTTTGCTGTGTGCCCAATTAGACCCAAATCAATTTATCTCTTAAATTCTGAACTTTAGACGTTCTTTGTCCACAAAACGTTGAAAACACAGTATGCTGAATTACAACAATTAACCATGGTTTTACTATAGTAAAAGTAATGTAACCATGTTCTTTTTTTTCGTTTTTTTTTTCATCATTTGTAGAAGCATACTTGTGCCACCATGGTTAAACTATGGTTAGAATTGCCAACTATGCTTAATGTGTGGTTGACTCGGGCACAATATATCTGTAATTACACCTAATTTAATACTACAAAGGCTCTTTTAACAATCTTTGAAACAGCAGTTGAATGAAACAAGAAAACTCTGCTATTTATGCTAGTACAAGCTCTTACTGCTTTTTAAAAAGACGAGTCCTTGTTGCATAACATCTCTGTGGCCTTGGATGCTCATAGTGTCCACACGAGGGGAAAATACATCCAATTATCTTGATGAAACCTTGGTAATCTTTCTTTCATCAAACTAAGTGCGATAATTGTCCTCGTGAGATAGAAATATTGAAATTGATCACATTGCTGGAAGGTATTTGCAAAATAATCCGACTTCTTAGAACAGGTATTTAACTGCACCACAGTTGGTGTTAAAACACAACCGATACTACACGGATGAAAAGAGAGAAAGATGGAGAGGTTGTTATGACATAAACAGCCATATCAAAAGGAAAGAACTTGTCCTCTGATATTGAAACTTGATGTTTGGGCCTTTCCTCGAGGGGTTTTGAGACAGACAGAAGAACTAGACTCGGAAATTAAGAATAAACAGACAAGTGCGACAAGTGGGAGCACAGGAAGACGGTGAGAAAGAGATTGACAAAATAACAAGGTAAATAACGAGAACGGGCGATACTGACAGCACTGCAGAGGGAAATACGAAGACTTCTGCTAGTCAACACTCGCAAATCTGAACAGAGTTTGAGATATTAAGATCTCATCTGAAGCACTACAGAGGGAATATTTGAGATTATAGGGGTCTTATTGTCAGGCGAAACACATGAGTAGTATTAGAAGCCATTTGTCTTGCATTGAGTCTCATTGCTGTCTTGGGAAAGCCTTTGAGGTCTTATTACACATTATATTTATATGAAATAAAAATAATGTGTTGGATATTTTGAGATGTTTTCTCGCATGTTTTCTCGTCTAAACTTGATATTTTCATGCATTACGACTGGCTGTGCTTTTTAAAAAATCTTGTTTGTCATTCAGTTTCTCACCTCCTGTCTGTTATGTAGACTTATGTTTCTTCCTAAATCTCATCCGTTGCTTCCTCTCCATGTGGTCACGGCTCTCTGCTCCGCATTGATTGCCAGCACACTGGATCGAAACATCATTTTCATCTTTGCTTCTGCTCAGTCACATCTACTTCACTCACGCAGTGCTTGTTTTTATCTATCTATCTATCTATCTATCTATCTATCTATCTATCTATCTAT
>CAIGQQ010037719.1:8238330-8255637 GCA_903798035.1 Danio albolineatus | reverse complement strand
AATAATAATAATAATAATAATAATAATAATAATAATAATAATAATAATAATAATAAATTGTAAGGCAATAACAAAGTAAGTTAATATAAATGTAATCCTTCTCAAAACAGTTCAAGCGAGTAATACATCAAAATTCTCAACAACAGAATCAGAGCTTCAGAGAAACTTGGACTTGGGGACCAGTGGACATTTCAGCATGACAATGACCCAAAACAATAGCAAAAGTGGTGAAAAAATGGACAGCAGACAAAACAACGTTTTGCAGTGGCCCAGCCACAGTCCTGACTTAAATCTGATTGAGAATCTGTGGAGAGAGCTAAAGACCAGGGTGGTGACAAGGAGATGGGGCTCATCACTATTGATGAAGCGAAAACAAAATAGCAGTGGAGACATGCAAAAAGCTGGTCAGAAATTATAGCAAGCATTTGATTGCTGTAATAGCCAATAAAGGCTTTCTATTGATTATTGAGAAGTGTATGAATAATTTTGAACATGCCACTTTTTGTTCAAATGTAAATAAGCTGACAACTATATTTTTTCCCTCAATGCCACAATTCCCACAATTTTCCACAATCCCACTTTGTCCTATTATTTTTCGAGTGAAGCCTGTGTCATTTCTAGTCACTATAGCACAATATATAAAAGTGCCCTCAGTTGTAGAAATATCCAGCTATGTTGTAGTCTTGTGTATTAAACTGAAAATGTATTTCAACTCCAATTCTCTTACCTCAATGACATTTTAATTGGAACTGACTTATGGTGACATTTAAGAGGTAAAGTAAAATGGTTCAGTCTATTTTGTTCTTCTCATTAGAGGCAGGCGATAGTGCAAATACCCTTCAGTATGTCGACTTGAACAAGCTGGTTTCACTTCAGACAATTTAATCTGACACGTTCTTATTTTCACTTTTATTTGTGTACAGTACTGCTACTGATCAAGTATTCATTTGGATGAAAGCATTTCTCCTTTTTATCTGCCATCTAAATTTTCTAATCTTTTCATGTTTGTTGCCAGGCATGACTGATGTGTTCTTTTGTACTCCTTATTGCTAAGGATAAAAAATAAAATAAAATAAGTTTTAGCAAAATCAGTCTTTTGCTGTTGACAGATCTTTAGGCTTTAGAATGAAATATGCTTATATGCACAATAAAAAAATGGGATAGCTCAGAATAATGAATGCAATCATTTTGTTGAAATGTAATCAAATTCATATTTTTCTTCTCTGTTTTCCTCAGTGGGCTTTCACAGACGATTTGGAAGTGGGTGAAGCTGTTGTTGTGACATAACATAAGATACCTTTGGATCTGAAAAGAAGAAAGGAGCATCCGGAATCACCAAAAATATACCATACAGAGAGGAGAGTACACATTTCATCCTGAATCCTGATTTATTAAGGTAAGAACTTTTTATATATATTTATAGTATATATATAGTATATTTTATATATATTTCATAGTATATATAAAAATGCTTATCATATGGTCTTACACTACCCCTAAACCCAAAATTCACAGGACACAGAAATGTCAAAATACTCATACATAGTATGATTTTTACAATGCAATCTAACGACAATTCGTAACTTTTTGCTTCAGTGACTTATTCGCATGAATTCATATGATCTCATTCGTACAATTTAGTACAATTTGCTCATCCCACAATCATGGTTGAGTTTAGGGGCAGGGTTAGGAGCAACGCCTCCTTTTTAAAATCGTACATTTTCATATGACTGTACGAGTTTGTATGAATTAGCCACAACATTGACTAAACTAAAAATAGTTACATTTCCATTGATCCCTATCGCAAATCATTAGCTATCACCCCTCCCCCTATCCTTCACTTCTCTGTCTTTCCATGATCGGGCAACATGGCGGCTCAGCGGCTAGCACCGCTGCCTCGCAGTAAGAGGGCCACAGGCTTAAGTTCTAATTGAGCCTTTGGAGTCTTGCATGTTCTCCCTGTGTTCGTGTGGGTTTTCCCCGGGTTCTCCAGTTTCCTCCCACAGTCGAAAAACATGCACATAAACAAATTGTAACAACAGTCACAAGCCCTTAACACATTCATACTGAATCATCCTAACCACATTTTAGTCATAGTACAAACGGGGGCACCTGAGAAACACCTGATCTCGTTTCCCTCCTAATGCTCATTGACCAGGCGGGAACCTTGGGCTCATCTTTCTCCGAGCTCAGAGTTCTCTCCCAGGACAGCATGCCAAACCTGCTATCATAGTCGAGCATTATCCAAGTGTGAACTCTTGAAAAATATTTGGAATTTCGAGGATTCGTAAACCACCTTAACAAAGTCCGACTATGTTGAACCTATGTTTTTATACAATTTTGTGTCTTCGTTAACCACAAAAACAAGCGCACACACACTAATACATACACAAGCCCAAGTAGCTGTTTGAAGCACACTCAGATTGTGTTTATAAGGAAGTGTCTGGTGCATATGGAGGGAAAAGAAAAGAGTATGTTATCAAATACATTTTATAATAGTTCTTGTGTAAAACGTTGTACATTTTAACTGCAAAATAAGCAGTTTAGTTTTGCATGTTCTTTCAGTTCTTTATATAAAATCTGTCTGTTTTTTCTATTTGTACCTGAACTTCAAAATAAACAATCAATTACTTGAAAGTTTAACACATTTCACCAATCTAATGAATAGGAATGGGAACTGTAAAAAATTCTGAATCACTTCTGATTGAGTATTCAGTCAATAATTCTGCAGTGAATAGGAATTGTAAGGTGATTATATTTGGGTTAATTTAGTACAGTGTTTCGTCTGCATCATGTTCAAGTGCCTTCATAAAAACCGAATGCTATGAAAATCATTCTTTTTTGATTCACAGCCCTACTGATAAATGCACACAGCTGTGCCAGCATAAAATATTTTTAGCCTGGATGTAATCGTCGCCAGCCAAAGGTGCAATTTGATTTCTGACGAGTACCTTGTATTGCCTCATCTCTCTCCCTCTCTCTCTTTGTCATTATCTCTCTATTTGTCAGCCAGTCAGGTGATTGTCTGATGCTCAACACAAACAGACACTCACTTACTCAGAAATCGCCAGACATTCCCTGCTGTTCTCCTGCTGTGATTTCTGTTCCAACTCTGTGGGCCAACTGAGAAAGTCTGCCAGCCAATGGGGGACAGTTACTGTATTTGAGAGAATGTGTGTGTGTGTTGGTGTTGAGTGTGTTCGACACACTTTGGCACATTCCGAAGTGTTTTCCTGTAATACAGAATAAATGTGTTAACTTCTTCAGCAATATAGCATCCAATAAAAAAAGCTATTCTATTTCTTGTTCCACTGACAGCCTGGCAATATGGCAATAGAAACTTCAGGTAAACCAAGAGCCAAAAACCTAATATACCTCATATATCCGCACTGTAAGTAATGTAGGTATTAACCTACACTGTCATGGCAAGGTAAAGTGGGGTAAACACTTCTTGTGAGCAGCAAACCCAAAATTAGTTCATTTTCTGCTGTGTTATTGAGATTTTCCCGCCTTTTTTGTGACTCCCAGTGGTTCCAGAAGGCAGGATTTATATGTTTGCTTGCCTTTAGTTCCAGTTGTTTCGGGGAGTTTGCTTTTGTTTGTATCTTATCCTAAGGGTTCATGACTGAAGGTCCAGTTATTGTAGGGTAGCCGTCAGTCAGTCAATGTTTCAGTAACTTGGCTTGTATACTGTGAAAAAAAAAATTCACTCTGTCCCTAAGGAATGGGAAGGGATGAAAGAAGGGGAAAGGGCTAAAAAGACAATCATTTATAGTCTCAGTGACTCAACATATACTGTATACTTGCTGTAGGGTTGGTTGTACTGTAGTAACAAGTGATACTGTTTGCTACCATTTATTCAATAAACACAAATAAACGAAATAAGCTAAACCAAAACACAGCTTAAAGTTGAATAAATATGATTTCACAAGAATTTCAAATCATTTCCCTACTTTCTCTAATAAACCTCCTGTTTTTCAAGGACTTTGTATACCATTTTTTCATATGCCGCCTCTTTCCTCAATTTCGTAACCCATTTTGAAATGTTGGTGAACCTGCTGACCACCATCCCCTCATAATAATTTGTCTACCAATCATAATACTTCTTTGGATAGTACATGCTATAAATACTGGGACAAAATGAAAAGCAGTATCCTGATAAAAATAAAAGAGAATTATGTTATTAAATACTCACCCCCTTGTGATTCCAATCCCTTAAGACAGTTAATTCAATTCATCTTTATTTCTATGGCTCTTTTACCATGTAGATTGTGTCAAAGCAGCTTAACATAGAAGTTCTAGTAAATTGCTGAAAGTCCAAACACTGAAGAGCAATTCCATTGATGCGTAGTCAACAAGTCCCAAACCAAGCAAACCAGTGGCAACAGTGGTGAGGAACAAAACTTCACCAACTGAGGAAAGTAAAGGAAAAAAAAACATAGTGAGAAACCAGGGTCAGTTGGGCATGACCATTTATCCTCTGGACAAACTTCCAGTGCAGAGCTGCAGTCTAGGTGCCGGAGGCTGGAGAAAACAGGGCGTGCGCTGTGGAGAAACTGCAGCCGTGAGTAGGTCACCGGCGGGTGTTCAGGCTGACCCATGGGATCAATGCGAAGGTTCATCTGTCACTGTGGTCTTTCAGTCATTCATCTTTGAAACACAAATTATGAAATTTTTGATGAAATCTGACACCTCCCTTGTCCTCCATTTACAGCAACAGCCCAGAAAAAGCACCAGAAACACTGTCAAAGCCTTCAATGTAATCTCACTTGTTCAACTGTAATCATGCAAAGCTCCAAGAATCCACACTTGTATTTTAAACTCATCACTTCTACATATACTGTAGCAATATGTCATACTGCTTGTAATAAATGTGCATCTTGATCTGAAGGGGAGAGAACATCTAGGTCAGACATGTCCTGGAGGGCCGGTGTCCTGTAGATTTTAGCTCCAACTTGACTCAACACACCTGCAAGGATGCTTCTAGAAAGCCTAGTAAGAGCTTGATTAGCTAGCCCAGGTGTGTCTGATTGGAGTTGGAACTAAACTTTGCAGGACACTGGCCCTCCAGGACCGAGTTTGGACACCCCTGATCTAGGTGATCATATTTACAGCATTCTTTTCTCTTTCTGATTTACAGCTGACCATTTATCATAACATCCCTGACTTGCAGTGATTGAACCAGCAACCTTTTAGGTACCAGACAAAGTTTTACATTTAATGTAGCCATGCTTGATCTGTTGGCTCAAGTTTAGTTTACATTGTATAATGTATTCTACTCAGTTTGGTTGGCTTTCATGTAATTTGTAACAATAGCCTGGTGAACTTTTGATTAATTTAGTAATAATTTCTTCCTCAGAGATTCCTTTTATGAAAACTGTACCTTGTAAACGTAATTTGATTTGAAGGCTGACAGTTTGAAAAACGAAATAATCCTAAAAAGTGCATTTTGTCCAAAAAGTTGTGGAAATCTAGTCAATCAAATCAATTAAATCTCATCTGATCAAAAATCTTGACTGCCAGGTTTGTTTGCAGTATGCATATTGTGAGCAAACAGTTTGAACCATGAAATTAAATGATCCAATTTTTCACTGCTTGGTTCTCACTTTTAAGAACGGCCATCAGTGAGTGAAAATCTCCAATGACTGAGCAAGAACTTGCTGGTCTGTATAGATTTGGGGTTGTACCCTCAACTGTGATGACCTGCTGACAGCTACGCTTAGAAATGTTATCCATTAGCCCTTTTGGAAGGCACTGTAACGTGTGAGGGTGCTTGAGAGTCTTCTCTTCACAGTGTATCGTCTCGATCTCTCCCATACACCAGTGCTCCTGTCAAATCTATTTGTCGACACCCCAGATTGCCTTGGTGACATGGTGCCTCTTGTGCAATAAGGTGCCACTGAGTGTGTGTTGCTGTATGAGAGAGACCCAAAGCTTTCGTGTGTGGCTCTGATAGGAACAGCTGATACATGCTAGTTTAATTTTTTCAGCAGCTCTGCCGCAGATAAGGAGCTTTCGGACAGACTGTTTGGGACTTTGAGTATGTGCTGGGTTATCCAAGATAATTTGGGGCTTGTAAAGTATTGTGTTAGCAGCCAATCTCTCTCTCTCTCTCTCTCTCTCTCTCTCTCTCTCAACTTCTGTCTTGACTCCTTAGGCTCACCAAGACTTCTTATTAAAGACTTCTTTATCTAAGAGCGGACTAATTTTGCTGTCACAAGGAAGACTTGTCCAGTCCTTATGCTGTGTTCACACCAAGCTCTGAGCACTTGTGGGATGTTTTCCCCCTCACTGAAATGTTCCTTTTCACTAAAGGTCAATTATTTGAACATGTAAGGAAGACACACTTTTAGATGAATTCTGTGTGTTTGCAGCAAATGTGTTGTGCATATATTGTATTTAGTTGTGTGTTATTTATTCATGCAAATACTTTATTTCTAATGCTTTGTTCACGCCAAAAGCTAAATTAAAGCGTATTTAATTTACACCAACAAGTTGCATTGCTTGTTTTGCTTTATGTTGTGTAGAAACAGATCCGTGCTTGACAGAGCAGAGCCTTGCCAGTTCCAGTGGAATGTTTCCACTGACTATTCAATCATTGGCTAAGACATCTTTCTGGGGGCCAATGAAAGAGAGTTGCCGGGCAAAGCTCCACCCAGAGCCCTCAGGAGCTAGATGGTTAGCCAGCAATATTTGCCAGGCAGTAGGACCCTTCACCAAATTCATCAACAGCTTACTCAGGCATGTAGGAAACCCTACAGCATGCTAACCTTCGCTTCTATAAATGTCCATCTTATCTGCCCCAACATTATTTCTCTAACTAAATTCCCACACTTGTCCATAGTGCACAGCTTTAGTAGGGTCGTAAAGGAAATCCTGCCGCCAGATGCCTCAGAGCGAACAAATTTTACTATCACAATGAAGCTATTTTTAGAAAAGAAATTGAGGCTCTTTCTTAATGAGAACAATGAGTTACACTGCTTGTTTTGCTGTTTGTTCTTTTGTTTATTGCATAAGAAACAGAGCCAGGCTTGATAGAATGGAGTCTTGCCAGTTGTCAGACTATTCAATCATTGGCTGAGACACCTTTCTGGGGACCAATGAGAGAGAGGTACCGGGCAAAGCTCCACCCAGGGCTCTCAGGATTTCATTCTAGGCTCTTCCTAGCTAGATGGATAGCCAGCACTTGTTGCCAGACGGTAGGTCCCTTCTCCAAATTAAGCAGCAGCTCAGTCAGGCATTTAGGATTCCCCGTTGTATGCCAACCTTCTCTTCTATAAACGTCCATCTTACCTACCCCCCTTAACCTTGTTTCTCTAGCCAAATGCCCGTGTTTACCAATAGCGCTCAGCTTTAGTGGGGTCTTCACCTTGTTGTACAGCATGAGGTCTGCTACTGCTGCACAGCTTTGGGGTGTGAGGGAAAATCCTGGTTCCAGATCAGTGTAAATTGGCATCTTCTCTCGGTTCCCAGGGAGGGGGAAAATCTTCTCTGGCTTCTCCACCCCAGTGGCTCATCTGCATTAGCGTTGTGCTAATCTTATTAGCTTCTTGTTATTGAATCCTGCAGGATTTTTCGCCTGCTTCTACGTGATGCTGCATATTATGAACCCCCCCACCCCCCCGCTGAGCCACAGGAGACGGGAAGCAGTGAGGATGGAAAATTTGACTGGCCGTCCATTTAAGTTTAGATTCAATGCGATATATCCTTACCTGTCAAGTTCTTGAGCAAATCACTCACTGTGTGTGTGTGAGTGTGTGTGTGTGCGTGTGTGTTTCCAAACTCAATGTTGCATGTCTTCTTTTTGCCATTGCTTCAGTTCAAGGCTTTTCCTAAATCGTTGCTATCTCAGGGGAAACGCATCACTCTTTCTGCCTCTTTCCTGTCTTTACAGAGCAGAGCAGTGCCTCACAAGCCTTTTATTATGTTTAATGTTCTCCACATTAGAAAAACAACACTTTATTCACAAGTAGCTAGAATATCATGGCAAATGTAATTATATATATTCCTGCATTATACACATTTTGGGTATTATTAACATAACAAATATCTTGCAATTTGATCTTAAGGACCCATGACTATATTTCTTAAAAGTAGTATTTTGTCAGTATTTTATATATTATTATTATTATTATTATTATTATTATTATTATTATTATTATTTATTTTATTTCTTTGTATGATTGCCATTTAAAAACCCAGTTTGAGAGTCTTTTTTCATTTGATCACTTATGAAAATGCTGGAAGCTACACCCTTTGACTTCCATAGTGATATGGAATATATGAATAAGATAGGTCAACCAGCATTATTAATGATTTCTTCTTTTGTGTTCAACAAAAGAAAGAAACTCAAAGGTTTCAAACCTCATGAGGTTGATGAACCGCTTAATATGTTTGGGGGAAGCATCCTATTAAGCTGACATGCTACGTCTTGACAATTTTGGATTTAAAGATGTATTGTTGTCAATCCAATCATAAGCAGTTGATGCCGAATAATGTGTAAATGGGGTTTAAAATGCCTGTCCACTTTCTCTATTTTCCAGACATGCCTTTAACCAGACGGCTTACGTTCAGTTTACTGTAGATGTTCGTGTGTTTGAATGCCTTTATAGCCACAAGAGACTATCTACACTGCCCACTGACCTAATTCTGAAACATTATAGGATGCATTGCTGAAGCAGCTACTTAGATGGTATTGAAACCTTTTTTATCTGAAATTACAAGTTTAATTTGTAGGTGAATTAATGAACAAGCATATTTTGCAGAATGAGACTGAAGCATCAGAAAAAGCCAATGTGAAGAGTTCAGATGCAAAAACCTCTAAGCGCATCTGAAATTTTCATTTAAAATGAGCATTTTTCTTAGCCTTCTATCATTATGTTCACTTATTTAATTTAAAGACAATGAAAATAACATATTTTTTGTCATACAAGTGAAATTAATGAACCTATACACAGGAGCCTAACAAAAAATGCTCACTTTAGAAGAAAACTTCAGACGGCATTTAGAGGCTTTTGCGGCTGAACTCTTCATACATACAGTACACCAATCCATTAACTGTCCCCTCAAAGAAATCATGAAAGTGGACATAAGAGACTGATTAAAACATCAGGTGTAAATGAGGATGTTTCTTTCTTTAACGTGTCGTCAAAATGCATCTTTGGGCACCTTGATGTAAAAACAACTTTAAAAAGCTCATTGAGAACATGTAAAAAATCCAAATCGATTTGATGTCACTTAGCTACCTTAATGTCAAACAACATAAAATTGATGTCTAACATTGGTCTCAAAAAACATGCCATTAATACGTTACAGGACAGTTTTTTGACACCAATGTTAGTTGTCAATTTGATGCAATTTTGACATCATGGTAGTTTACATGCATTGTAGGGAATCAAAACTCCCTCAAAAATACATTGTAAAATGTAATTTGCAATTGAAGCCTTCAAATGAATAACTTTTTATTTATTTATTTATTTTTAATAATTCTTGGTGTCGTTATTTTGGTGCATCAATATGTGGATGCTAAATGAATGTCAAAGTTTTGACATGAAATCAATTTTTTACATACTCTTTGATGTTAATTTGATGTCATTTTGAAATCAAGATGTAAACAGGGCTTCGGATGCCCATCTTTGGCCAGCATGAACCTCCAGGCTGGATTATGTTGCCTAATACTGAATATCTGAAGTAAGATTTCAGTTACTAGAGAGGCTACAAAAATAGCAGTTCATTCTGTGGCAGCTGTAGGGTAGAATACATCTCAGACATCTGTGGCTTCCACGTGACTGTTGTCCTGCTGTTCGCAGTAATTCTTGGTTGGAGCAAATCAACTCAAAGTGATTAATGACCAGATGAGTCTGAGCTGAAGATGCCACTCGACCTCTTGAATTCTGCTTGACTTTGTAAACAGTCGCTGTAAATTACAGCTGTTCTTTTGATGACCTCAAGCAGAGACCAAATTACCCAGAGCTCTGATCGCTGCACTGTCACTTTTTGTTCAAAAGGATTTGCAGAATTGAAGACTGATGCGGGGGTCAGTTCCTCCTCTATCGTGGAGATCATTAGTAATTGCATAAAGTGTTCCCTGAGCAGCTATTTTTATTGATTCCATTTGTGTTGAACTTTATTGGATAGAAACCCAGTGTAGAATTTGATATTCTACAAAATATTGTGTTGTTGATTTAATAATTTTGTTAATTTTCATGAAATTTCTTAGACCAGGGGTGTCCAAACTTGGTCTTGGAGGGCCGGTGTCGTGCATAGTTTAGCTCCAACTTCCTTCGACACACCTGTCTAGAAGATTCTAGCATACCTAGAAAGAGCTTGATTGGGTGATTCAGGTGTGTTTAATTGGGGTTGGAACTAGGGGACTAGGGACACCGGCCCTCCAGGACAGAGTCTGGGCACCCCTGTCTTGGGCCCCATTTACACTAATGCGTTTTCGTTTTAAAATGCATAAGTTTTGCTACAGTTATGCCATCCGTCCGCACTAAGCCGGAGTTATCGAGCCGCGAAAACGGAACATTTTGGAAATGCTGGAGTGCTCCGTCTCAGTGTGGATAGAGGAAAACGGAGACATTTGAAAACGGAGGCATGGCTGCAGAGATTCGCTACTCGATTGGGGCATTTGGGTCATGGTTTAACCTTCCCTCATTCGTCAAGCCCCTATCACATGACTATAACGCCACCGGAAGACGGCAGACCAGTCTTCACTGTTGTTGGTTTTAGGTGCCATTTTGCAGTTAAACTCTGCCTTTTTTACTACAACAGCTGCATATATTCACAAGAGGCAAGCTACTGTTCATGCACTCGCTAATCACTCGCGTTTCAAGCGACGGAAGCCCTATTTAGAATGCCGAACGAGACACGTGCTTCCTGTTAATACTTTAACGCGCATGCCCAGAGTGCGCGAATGGTCACGTGATATACGTTTTCGCTGGAGTAGCGTGGAGGGAGATCTGTTGAGAGACGCTGGGTGAAACGCCAGTGTGGACATGGATCGTTTTCATGCTAAAACGCCGTTTTAAAACTAAAACGCACTAGTGTAAACGGGGCCTTAGACGATTGATTACTGCAACCACCACCACCACAACTACTTCAACAAATGCTGCTGCTGCTGCTACTACTACTACTACTACTACTACTACTACTACTGATGATGATGATGATGATGATGATGATGATGATGATGATGATGATAATAATAATAATAATAATAATAATAATTATAATAATAATAATAATAATAATAACTTTTGAATTCCTCCTAGTTGGTAGGATTTCACCAATTTTGGGGCTGCGTGGCGAAGGTGTCGCGGACGAAAGTGAAGAGGGTTGGGGAGTCACGGAAGAAAATGAAAGTGAACAGCGGACGAGGGAGGAGGGCGGTTGAGGGGGATCGGTAAAATGAGGTGCCAGATCAGATTTCAGAGGTTCTGGATCCGGCGTGTTCCGGCACAAATGAAGCCCTGCTCCTGCGCCTTGCTGAATGGAACAAGGTGTTCATTTCCATAGACTAAACTGAGATTATTGGCATAGTTTTGGCACAGCATCAAGTAGTGGTCAGGAGATATAAAAAATGGCTTAACTTCTGAACTACTTTGCCAGAAATCACAAGATTGACCTTTAAGTTTGATAAGCATTCAGAATTGCACAATACCCAACTTTCCATGTCAGGTTTGCCATGAAATACTGCAATATAAGAACACATAGCCAATAACTTTTCTTTAGCTTTACCTACCAAGACTGGTCTGTATTGATTTTCATGGATCATCTTTTGCTCTCTGCAATTTAGTGGTTTTTCACCAATGTTCACCAATTTTGAGTCCGATTGTCTTTAGATTTTGTTGGTAAAATGTAAAATTTCATTTTCATGTACCACATCTAAAAATTGCTTAGCATGATGCCAAACAGCGCCTGACTCTGCATTTCTTCAAATGTATTGACATTAAAAACACTATTGTCAATAGAGAGTATTGACTGTAGAGTAACCAACAGTAAACAAGGCTTGCATGATGGAGACAGCTTCAGATTTCCATCTCCCATTCTTCACACTAACCCATTTGCTCCAAGGGTTAACAAAAAGGTCCAAAACCACCTCAAGCAAGCATAAAATTGTGTTTCTAAATTAAGGAATTTTTAATAGAAACTTGCATTTCGACATTAGTTTCTCATGCGAAAATTCCCATTAACACAGCTATTGCCACCTCACACTGACCACATCACAACAGTGACCTAATGGCTAGAAACTTCAACCAGAGTGTTTACTGTGTGTGTGTGTGTGTGTGTGTATGTGTGCATGTGTGTTCACTCCTGTGTGTGCGCACTTGGGTGGGTTCAATGCAGAGTGTCACAACTTTTACTTTCATTTTCACTTACATTGTGACACATTCTAATTTGAATTTGTTGGTTAAGACAAAAATGTTTGCCTTTCTAAATATCTTCAATGTCTTTTTAAAAATATTGTTTGGTTTATGTTGGTTAAGTGTTTGATGTCATGCTTTCTCAGCATTTGGCTCCTGAGATGCATTGTCCCGTAATTGCTGCTTGCAGCTGTATTTATTTATTTATTTTATTTTCATTTATTATTGAAATGCTCTCGTTTTTATTTTCATTGAGAAATCAAGCTCTGATCTGTATGGACAAGGATTAAATAATTTCGAACCAATTCTTTCCTGTCCAATCACCAGCCCCCTGGTATTTTCAGAGTTGGTTTTAGGGTCAGAGTAAGGCTAGGAGAGGTATTATTCTGGGAACAATAACAGACTTTATTCCCAGAACATCACGTCATCATGGACTCTGCGTGAGAGTATTAGTATCACTCTATAATTGGCTTCCTCTCGCTTCTGCTAGTCACGACTGGCACACTCAGAAGTGTGAGTGACGCCCCCCACAAAGTCCTGGTCATATTTTTCTCAGTGTGTGTTTGTTTCTGTTTTTGTCTGTGACTAAGAAAGACGACGAAAATAGGAAAACAAAAGAGATGAAACAGACGCAGTAAAGAGGGCCGAACAGGAGGAGATAATGATCACAACGGAGCCATAATGAGAAATATGCCGCCGCACGTTACTGGGGATAATGCAGCTGCGGAGTGGGACTTTTTTCTTCTTTTTTTCTGTGCGGCGGGGGGTTAAGGGGGCTATTTTCAAGTCGGTTTGTTGAATCGGTGGGTGGGCCTGGTTTTGACAACACTGATTTTAGCTCTCGTCTGGTGTCTGGCCGCATCGCTGGATTACAAAAGGGTGCAGAAAAGAATGATATGGCATGAGAAGGAAGTATTATAGGAGTGAATGGAGCGAATGAATGTCTGAGTTGCTGGGATGAACGGTGGTTGAATGAGAGAGGAAATGAGAGGAGGAAAGGAATGATAAAGAGCAAGAGACAGGTGATTATGCTGAAAAGATGGAGGTGCGAGGAAGAACACGGACTGTGAAAGCAGGTGGATTTAAAGGAAATGGCAAAAGAGAGAGAGGCTAAAGGGCAGAAAAATCAGCTGAGAGGCGTCTGTAGGTTCAGCCAAGTTTATTAGACCTTGTTTGGTTCTTTTTATTTAAATTTAATGTTGCAATATGTGATTGACTACAGCGAATTGTATTTATTTTGATTTTGACATATTTATTCATTCAATTTCCTTCAGCTTAGTCTCTTATTTATCAGGGGTTGCCACAGTGGGATGAACCACCAACTATTCCGCAAATGTTTTATGCAGTGAATGTCCTTCCAGCAACCTGTTACTGGGAAATATAAGATTTACTGTATATGTAAATTAATCATGAATTCAGTTAATTTTAAATATGAAAATACAGATAATATGTGAATTATTTGACCAAGTAAAAATAAATAAATATTTAGAGGTGGTGTTTTTTGTTCTTAAATTTTATACAATTTATATATTATCTGAATTTTTTAAATATAATTTTAGTTTATATATACAAAATGTGCGTATTCATACTGTGCAGCATTGCTATGATATATGGGAAGGAATAATTTGGGCATTGAATATACCTCTGTTATGTGTGTAGTATCAAATCATATCTGTAAATGGCATGAAATATTATTGAACCAAATTAGATTTTTCTACCATTTATATCAAATACATTGTGTAACAGTAAAAAACACTAAAGTTACTGTGGATGTTCAAATATTTATTTAAAAATAGTTTGTACTATACATTACATATACATTATATTTAATGCAGTTCAAAAGAATATGACAAACTTGTAGCTTATAGACGTTCTAGCATAACGTCTGAGTTCTTGACGAGCAGTAGAGATGTATTTCTCTCACTTACACATTGAAGATTTGTTTGAATCACAGAGATGCAGTGATCAAAAGATTTATTCTGATATGCATGAATTCCTGATATTCGTCTTCTCAAATAATGATTATATATATATAATATAATTATTGTGGCAGGCGCCATGGTGGCGTAGTGAGTAGCATGTTCGCCTTACAGCAAGAAGGTCGCTGGTTCGAGCCCCGGCTGGGTCACTTGGCATTTCTGTGTGGAGTTTGCATGTTCTCCCCGTGGTTGCGTGGGTTTCCTCCGGGTGCTCCGGTTTCCCCCACAAGTCCAAAGACATGCAGTATAGGTGAATTGGGTAGGCTAAATTATCAGTAGTGTATGAGTGGGAATGTGTGTGTATGGATGTTTCCCAGAGATGGGTTGCAGCTGGAAGGGCATCCGCTGCGTAAAAAATATGCTGGATAAGTTGGCGGTTGATTCCGCTGTGGCGACCCCGGATTAATAAAGGGACTAAGCCGACAAGAAAATGAATGAATGAATTATTGTGGCTTCTACAAGATCAGAGAATATGTGCAAAAAGTAAGAAAAAATATGACTGAACAGATGTGGATAGATATTTTAATTTACTCTAAGCCTCCATTTATTATGTTGGTGCAGATGTTTTTTTCTTCTCTGTAAAACTCTAGTAAAAATTTACATTAAACAAATTTAAATTTTACTGAATGATTAAAAAAAAAATGTTGTTCACTCAGTAACTCATTTTTAAGCAGAACTCAAAGGGAATACGTTTGAACAAATTTCTAGTTCCCATCATGCTTTTTTGACCCTTATTGGCAGAGTAAATGTAAAAATTAAGCAATATTTTATGTTTTTTTTTGTACATTTTAAGTGGAACTATTAATTTATTTGTTATTTTGTGAACTAAAATGCCAGAGCTCTTAACGTTTGCGCAGAATGAATGGAGCATGAGTGAAAAGTTTACTTTTTGCGCATCATTTGTTACGGTGAGTGACGATGACAACGGAGGCGAGGATCCAAGTGCAGATTTTAATGTGAAGTCAGTATAGCAGTGGTCATCTGGGGCATACAGATATATACAGGCGAACAGAATCGTAGTCAAAACAGGCGGAAGTTCTATAAGGCTGGCGGCAGGCAAGGACAACGGATATCAAGGCTTAGTTCAAAACACAGAAAAACAGGAACAAAGAAAACGCGTTTTAAGGTCACTAAACAGATGAACAATACTCAGCAATGACTGAGCGTGTATGTGCTGCTTATGTAGTGTATGTAATCGGTCTCAGACAGTCCTCCGGTGGCGTGTGTGCGCAATCAGTCGTGATAAGGAACAGGAGTGTGTGTGTGCTGCATGACTGGAAATGTAGTCCTTAAACATGGCTGATTTGTAGTTCACAGAAGTGTGTGTGTTTCAACCAGCGATCTCTTGCTAAAGATCGCTGGTGATCGTGACATCATTCCCTCATAGTAAACTAATGGTAAAAGGGCGTGGCTAAGAATATTGCGGCTGAATCGGTTAAACTGACATCATCAGAGAAGGAGCTCCTCTCCAAATGTGGAAGCCAATGGTCAGATTTTGATTGAATATTTTGATTGAATATGTGTTACCTTAACTCAAACCATTTTACAGTGTTCAAATGAACATTAAAGAAGACATTTTAGGTGGTTGGTGATTCATAAAATACACTATATGACAATGAACGCTTTTTGAGTAAGAATTAAAATGTACTCCATACAGACAACAGAAATGAATATGCTTTTACAGTATGACAGTTTCCAGAGAATGTAGATTAAAGGTAATAATAAATATTGTAAATAAATGTTCAGTTTCTTGCACAGATCAACCATTTCACTTAAGGCCATCAGGAGCCACTGATATTGATATAATTTTGCATGCATACACTTTTTTTTTTTTTTTTTAGCTGACTAAAATGAACTTCTCATCTCAACTTATATCAGTAAAATTGACAAAAAATCTTAAGTTAAACTTTACATAACTTCAATGTAATTGAAACCTGATTAACTTATCAAACTAAGTTAAAGTGACTTAAACATATTTGTTGTCACTTTGTCATATTTTTTACAGTGCGTGTTTGTTTGTTTAGAGTGTCATTACAAAATGCAGCTTACTCGTATGTTTCGGTATGTATCACCATTGAAAACGATTTCAGCTAAAAATATTCTTTTAATGCTTCGCTGAAGGAAATTCACCAACGTTTTTGATGGCCTAAGGAATTGTAAACTGAGAAAACTTTCATTTTTCAGGTGAGCTATGTCTTTAATTATTAACCGTTGGTGTTGTTTTTCTCTGTTGGACACACAGTATGTTTCTTTCGGGTTTCATCAGTTGGTCATTTCAGGGTAGTGATATTGCTCGCTTATTTCTCATCATTAGTTCCCCTTGGCCATTATAACAACCCCCAATTCTCACCTTAAACTTCTCATCTTCTGTGGAAAAAAAAAAAGAAAGGTAAGAAAAAAGGTTGCTCTCAAGCTTGCGGTGAATAGATAACATCATGCATCTACAGTAAAGGAATTATTTGATTTTGCAGCTATTCCAAAGAAAGAAATATATTTTTTTATGTTTTTTTTCCTCCCTTAAATCACAAAGTTCAGTGGCTCTTCATATTTATGTTTTATTTATGAGAATTTTGACTTTTAACTTAATAATAATGTGCAGTGGATTCAGACCAAAGGCAAGTTTTGAACTAGAATTATTAAATGTAAAAAAGCAACACTTGCTTTGCGGGGAAAAATAAACAACAGACACAGATATTATTCTTTGTGTGCGATAGTCAAATTTCATGGCAAAAAAAAATTACATTGTTTAGCAAAATTCACAATATTTTCAACAGTTTTCGACAGCATTTTTTCAGTTCTTAAATTAATATTTTTTTAATATGCAAAATAATAATAGTAGTAATAATGCTGATGTTATGTTTCAATTTAGTAATAATGACAATAACAATATTTTTCTCACTACAATATAGTTGTTGTTTATTATTATTATTATTATTATTATTATTATTATTATTATTATTATT
>CAIGQQ010037719.1:8201351-8219616 GCA_903798035.1 Danio albolineatus | reverse complement strand
ATGAACTCGTTTGGAAAGCTTCTATAATGGCTAAAATCATACCTACGGACGTACAAAGAATAAAATTGATGGACGGAGATGCCTGTGCTTTTGATGTTTCATAACCTGGCCCATTTTCTGGTTAATAGTAATATGAATTCTTGTGAAATATCGAAGTAGTCAATGTTGAGTGCAGTAATTTTTTTAATCAAATGTACAGTTTAGACGAAATAGACTTTGATGAGAGCATTTACTTGATAAAATGAAAACTGGTGTTCTTTACTGAAACTTTTTTTTACTAGTTCTCCTTACAAATCTTTTGGCCATAATGGTAACTCATAGTGATGCATCTAGCAACTCCATTCTGTAGATATTAGATGATTTAATCATTATTTATGGAACTTGATTGATTTGTAAGCTGTGTTAGTTCAGGATTTATACAATAACGTAGTATTTCTAAGATCACTTACTATATATATTTTTTGATCCACTTAGTATGATTGATTATTTCTTTGATGTTTCATTTATTGGATGTTTTCATTTCCCTACTCATTATTAGTGAGATGTTTTTATGCTTTAATATATTTTGATTCTTAGTATAAATACTTTTAGCATTAGCATTAAACTAAGCATTTAGTTTACAAGACATAAATGTAACATTATTTGTTTGCCTTTTTAAGATTTTATTTTAGATTTCAATTTCAGATGTACTTGTATTTATATATTTGTTTATAGAGTAAATTATTTCATTTACATGTAAACTTTTCCTATATATGGAATAGACCAAAATCTCTGAGGAGTATTTCCAGTACCTTGTTGAATCTGTCATGACAATTTGAGACATTCTGAAGGCAAATGGGGGTTCATCCGGTACTAGTAAGGTGTATTTAATAAAGTGGCCGGTGAGTGTTTGTGTGTGTGTGCGCATATATATATATATATGGACCTGCTTTTTATCATCACATGTACACTCTATTAAATTGCAGTGTGTTCGTAATAAATATTCATGACAAATAGAAAAATCGAGCTGACAAAACACAAGCCTTCCAAAGACAGTCTCCAAGGACAAGACACTTTGTAAAAAACATTATTAGTGTGAGAAAATCCGCTTGTCCCACAGAGGAAAGGACAGACAGTGAAAATGAATCAATGTAGTTTGGATTCAGAACATTGTTTCCCATTATGACATAATCCCACTGCTGTCGATGCCAGATCGCAGTTGTCTTTGCAGTCTAATGCCTGGATGCAGATCAAACACATCCGAGGTGAATCGTTTCCAGAGATTCTTGAAAATAATGTCCTTGTGAAGGAACACAAACCCAAAATAATGTTTAAGGTGTCAGATGTTTGTCTTCTGTCATCATTTACTCACCCGTGTGATGTTCCAAACCCATTAGGCGTTTGTCTTTTGGAGCACAAATGAAAATGTTTCTAATTAAATCTGAGACATTGTTGTCTCTCTATTGACAGTCTGCTCACCCAAACTTTCAGCACAGGCTCATTAGAAATACTTTCTAATGAGGAAAAATGTGTTACTTGGGATACTTTTTTTGTTGTACGATTCAGATACACATCCTTATACACGTCCATAAGAAGGCAGGGCTTGTCATAAAGATCATCCTGAAAACCACTGACCTAAACCCAACCAATAGTGTTTTCAAAAGCAAATGTAATAGGAAATGCACTTGCAACCACAGTTTTATCTTGATTTTGCATTACTTTTATCTCTTTTGTGGAACTGCCCTACCCCGGACTCGAACCCTAGCACTTTGCATCACAAGTACAACACCTACTAGGTGAGCAACTGAGCAAACTGACCTGGCCAGAAAAGTTGTCCAAATGGAGATTGATAGGTCAGGCAAATATATTTGATTAAAAATTATAGACACCGTTAGGTTGTTTTGTGGTTTTTATTTGGTGTTGCGCAAATAATTGCATGAAAATTATCTTTAATTTGTTGATAATATGCGCAAATATCTTTAGTGTGAAAATGAACAAAAGCTCTTGGTGTCATATTGCCACCCAGTGTTCGTTTTACCTAGAAACTGCATGTTAAAGTATGTTTTTATGGTGCCATTGTTTACATTTTTTAACGCTTCGAAACATTCGCATAGATTAAAAAAACAAAAATCAGGTTTTATAAAGCGACGCTATAGCTTTATTTGGTGGCAGATTTAATTTAGGCTGTTATTCACAGTAGTGATGCGTGGATTGCGGTTATATCCGCGGACGCTGCGGATAATCTGCAGTTGGTCAGGTAATAAAAAAATACATTATGATTAATTGTGGGTGGGTCTTAGGTGAATGAGATTAATTATTAATGATGTTTGCATTGTATTTTTAAAACACATTCTGTAAAATACAATGTTTTTAATATTTTAGGCAAATTGGCCCTAATTTGCAGGCTAATTACGAAAGAACTTAATCATTTATCAGTATTATAATATTTAATTTTGGTCAAATTCTTTCATTTACCAATGAGCTTCAATAATGGAATAGTCTTTTCTGTTGAACACTAAAGAATATATTTTGAAAACCTTCATCTGTTTGATTTTTAACCACCCTATAATGTGGTATTCGTATAGAATTTATTGATATCCTCTAATAAATATGCTGCGTTGTTTCACTCAAATTAGTGTGAAATAAGACAAACCTAAATGCTGGGTTAGAATTGTAATTGTAAAACGAATGAGAAAAAATGTAACCCAGTCATTCATTGGGTTTGTCCATGTTTGACCCAATTTTTTACATATATATTTTTTTATTTGCTGAAATAATTCATTCATTCATTTTCTTTTCGGCTTAGTCCCTTTATTAATCCGGGGTCGCCACAGCGGAATGAACCGCCTTGCTGAAATAATGCCCTGGAAATTGATTTACAGTGGCAAATAGATGATCTCAGTTAGATTATTTCTTCAATATTTAGATTTGTTTGTTTTATTTTTTCCAAGTTCCAGATTTTCAAATTGTTTGATCTCTGCCAAATATTGCTTATTTATTCTGCTTTCAGGTGATGTATAAATCTCAATTTTAAAAACCCTTGACACTTATGACACTTGTGGTTTTGTGGTCCAGGCTCACATACCACAAATATGCTTATTTAAATTACAACTGATAGGCTACAGATGAAAACAGAACAAAATTTATACCACACATGCACAGAAATCGTTTTCTTTTACAAGCGAATGACCGATGTACTCGTCTAAAGGAAATAGTTGAAAAAAGATTTATGTATAGCAGCATTTCCTCCCACTGTTGACTTGAAACAAATCAAACACAATTCCGCATGACATTTTTCAATAGTATTTCGATAAGCTCAACTAATGCAAACAAGCGCTGTCACGTTGAATGACAATAACCGCAGCAGACGCTCTACTGTTGATGTAATGTTTGCTCTGGGTTCCTCTATTTTGGCTCCATGACTGATGTCTTAATAATGTTTTATGAATACGGCACAGGCCTACAGGTGGCCCACAGATGACAGGGGAGTCGTAACATGATTTCTTTCATGATCATCACGAGGGCTTGTGGTGTTGGCTGGGTGACAAATTACATTTTTCACTGTCGTTTTATAGCCCAAAGGGTATAAAAACTGGGTAAAAGGGACGTGAATGGAAAACACCCTTGTGATTTGAGTAAAGGAATGCATTTCTGTGTACTCATTCCTTGTCCCTGGTGTTTCCTAATTATTTCATCGTTAATATTAATTAACACATTGAAATGCTTGAACTCATTGTGATATGCTTGTGGATAAACAGAATACAGAAGTTCCACCAAAAAGCAAACTCCATGAATTATTGTTTACTAATAATTTTCACTCCTTCACACAACTGAAAAAAAAAAACCACATATAAACATTGAAAATTTAACAGTGTTTACAGCAATAAAAATTATCATTCATTTTGTAAATTCATTCATTCATTCTACCTCCAAGCTTCATTAAGCAGCATGTGGAAAACATTCAAATTTGATCATGGAAGCTCAACCATTTTACACAATTGTAAAGTTTTATATTTTTGTTTTAAAGTGTAAGCACAAAGGTAATTTATTGGTTAAAGGAGTGATCCAGAGTGTATTTTTAAAGCTTGATTGTGTTTATGAGGTGCAGAGCAATGTGTGCTCATGCTTCATTTGTGAAAAATTATGTTATTTGTTCATATATCTTACTTTTTATTATATACAGCTACTCAGCTAACATGAAAACGACATATTTTAAACATAAACGTCAAATTTCCTAGTTCCTCCAAAAGCCCGTCCTCAAGAGGCTCTGATTGGTCAGCTAACATAATGTGCTAGAGATCAGCTCCATGTCACTAGGAAGCATCCTGCTATAACATTACAGCACATCTGGCCACGCCCCTTTGCAGCGCAGTATGTATGCTTGTAACCTGAAGGGTTTATGACATCATGTATTTTTTTGTTGTCCCCAAACTTCGCTGTAGGCTTTGCTAAGATAAATCTGTAAAAGCCAATGTCTTCCTTTGTATTGAACTTTGGGTGTCTTACATTTAGATATGTTGTTTATGTTCACACAGCTACATTACACATCAACAAAAGTTTAAAATATGATACTGTAGTGAACCACCCCTTTAAATAAAAAAAAAAAAAAAAAAAGATAGAATTCAGTTGGTTGGGATCAAATGATTCATTAAAAAGATTTGACTGAAGTAAATGTAATGTGTAATGTGTAATGTAATGTGTATTTATATAGCGCATTTATTGTGTATGGCCATACACCCAAAGCGCTTTACAATCATGAGGGGGTTCTCTCCACACCACCACCAGTGTGCAGCATCCACTTGGATGATGCGACGGCAGCCACAGGACAACGGCGCCAGTGCGCTCACCGCACACCAGCTATTGGTGTAGTGGAGAGACAGTGATAGAGACAATTCGGTGGATGGGGATGATTGAAAGGCCATGATCGTAAGGGCCGATTGAGGGACTTTGGCCAGGACACCGGGGTTACACCCCTACTCTTTACGAGAAGTGCCATGGGATTTTTAATGACCACAGAGAGTCAGGACCTCGGTTTATTGTCTCATCCGAAAGACGGAGGTAATGTAAATGTAAAAGTAAATGATTCATTTATGAATTACTTTTGCTCTTGAAATGTGAATGTGTTGAGAGCCTGTTGTGTGTTATGGTCTTCATACATAGAACTATTGTACAATATTAATAAAGCAACCACATTAAAAATTACATTTTAAAATTCTTATAGGATGTTTTTGTGTTCTTTTAGAAGCATTAAGTGCTCATTTTCCTTATTTGTCATTGTAAATGTGTGACAGGAACTCTTTAAAATGTCTAATTTCCATCCCTCATGGAAAAGAAAAATCCAGTAAAAAAAAAAGTGATTGAGTAAATCATTACTGAAATTTCATTATTTGGGTAAGCTGTTTCTTTATTTGAACACATTGGCTGTTTGGACTTATGTTTGAGATATGTTTTGGCTGTTGAGACGTGTTTGTGGGTAAACACATTAAGTCTGTGTCATTTTAGAAAGAGCAGAAGGCTGTGAAATGCTCTGTTGGAGTCGTCTGTCTGTTCGAAAACACTAGCTAATGTGTAATGTGTCTCCAGTTCTGGTTAGCGCTAGTGCTAAAACTCAACTTTTTTTGCCATATCCCCTCATCGCTGTTATAAAACAAATGTTCCATGAAATGTGTTAAAGGAAACTCATAGTCCATTGTTAATATGCTGTGACTCTCTCGGGATGTCTTTAGCCACCAATGCTAACTCAACCATACACTGTAAATTCTGTCAGGAGATGTAGCTATAGAGGCTTCTGAGATTAAAGTTTACCTCAGAAAACAGAACATTCTAGCATAATGTGTTACTTTTTCACCCGAGGAATAGTTTATTAATTCAAATTAGCCTGATTAGCTTAGCTTCAGTTAGTTAGCTAGTTCATTTATATAGTCATTGTTTTGAAGCTGCTTCCGAGAGAAATACTATTTGTGATCACGCTAAACTCGGAATGAGAGAATTGTATTATCTCACACTAAAATTGCCAGAGGGTTAGCACGCTTAGCTAGTTCTTTAGGCTGTAGAAAGGCTTCAGGTGCTCAGCAGGCCCAGGGTTGGCTTTCATGTAAACACTTTCTTTGAATCCTTGCCTGAAGGCCTCTAAACATTTTCCTATCTGCAAGTGTTCTGAGGAATAAGTTTTGGTGGGTAGGCCCTACGGTAAAAACGTGGGTATGAAAAACATGGGTACAATCGGGATTTGTATCAATGCCCTGTGTGTATATATAGTCATTTCATAGGGAAATATATCACAATCACACTGTGGTAAAAAAAAAAAAAAATCTTTCTTTACCACAGAAACTTTTCATTATGGATTGTTTCAGTGGGAATGTATTATCAAAAGTTATCCGATTGCTAACTATATTTGCTTTTACACTAGATATGCTCATCTCTGATTTAATTACAATGTTATTTGAGAAGCACAATGTAGCTGTAAAGGGGATATTTCAACCAAAAAAATTTATTCTCTACTTGCTTCAAACCAGTTGGAATTGGTGTTCTGAGCGTCCAGTTTTGAGCATTTGTTGAGGAATATATATATATATATATATATATATATATATATATATATATATATATATATATATATATATATATATATATATATTTATTATTATTTATTTATTTTTCTTTTGAAGAATGGTGAAAACCTGGAACCATTGACATCCAATGAATTAATGATGACAGACGTTTCATTTTTGGGTGAACTATCCCTTTTAAACTGCCTGTTAAATAGTGTATTAAGTGAGAAAGGAGAAACACTCAGTATTTATTTGTTACCTTGATTAGCCATTTTATAGCAGTTTACATTAGCAATGTCAAGTATTTATTTATATTTATGCATGTATTTTTTTTGCTTCAGAACAGAGAAATGCTATTGTGGTAATGAACACGACTCAGGCTAACAAGGCTAATAAGAAGGGATTTTCATGGAACAGTACATATCCTTGATAAATTATCTTGTATCAATGCTAACAAATGAGTGCTGCCTAAATGTGCATTTCCATCCAGAATTTTCCTTTGACTAATCAGACGTCTCTTTGTTGGCGGAATGGCTTGGATTGGACGTTGCCTAATTTGTATGGAAAGCTGTCTGTTATGTACCCAAACAGAAAGAGCGTATCTATTAGCATGCATTTCAAAGGCTTTTGTACTCTCCGGTTCAATGTTGTCCGTAGCTGTTAGCTTGGAGCATCTCTGCCCCAATTTCGTTATCTTTTTGAGCTCCCATTGTGGGCGAGCTGCTTTGATCGCCGCCATGAACAAATTGCATGCTGTAACGCTGTTTAACTGGCTAGAGTTGTCACAAATAGAAATCCAACCCACTACCTGAACGGCTTCACCTCGGCAGACGAACAGCTGACAGTCGCGACTAAAAGGATTTTTCTTTGTAACAGTAGGAGCTATTGATGAAGGGTCCCAGAAGCCAATCTCGCAGTCCATGTTTTCAACATGCTCATACTCTTCTTGTCCACTCATGCGGTGTGAGAGGACCTTGTGTGAGGCTTTCCAATTCAGTCTCTATGGGAGTCAAGCTGTACTGGGATTGACAGAAGAGAAGAACTACAGAGCATCAGAAATAAGAAAAAGCTGAGCTTTAAGCAAAGGAGAGATTTGTAACAGCCAGTCGCTTGTTCAAGGTAATCATGTTTTTACTCACTGCTTGCATTTGCTATGTAGCTTTAGATTAGTTCCTAAGGGATTTACATATTTCCTTTGATTCAGCACTTATTGAAAGGAGTCATAAATCATGGTTAAAGAGACTTAAACATTTATTTTTTTCTTCAATGTACAATTACAGTTGATTTAGTAATAGTTGACTTGAAGGGGGTGTTCATAAGACTGTCATGACATCTTTATAATTATGACATGGAGATTTTATGCATGGTTATGTCAAATGTTATTAAAAGTGCTTACACATCTGTGGTTCGGTTCATTTGGTTCTGACCAAGAGTAATAAATTATGCATTGTAGCAATTTTTTTTTTGCTGTTTTGCATCCTTTTCACACCACACTGATTGCTTTGGTCCGAACCAGCACAGCAAAAATTCCGGTGTTAAATATACAGTGTGATTTTTTTTTTTTGGTGTTGTTCAGTGTTAAAACCAGGAGTACATTTCAATCCTCGAGTGTGAAAGCGTATATTTAAGAGTTTTTTTTTTCAGTGTTAAACTTTTAACCCAATATGCAGTGTATTTCCCTCTAGTTAATGGGAATCCAGTTTTTTTACTCAAACTGGTTCTTTCGGACAAATTGATCAAACCAGTATGATTTACGAGTCTTGATGATATAATAAATTATAAGACACACTCCAGTTCGATGTAAGAATAAACTCTTATTGTGTTAAAATGAACTCTGTTAGTAATGTACAAATTTCACACTTTAGAAAGTGTTATTTTAACTCCAAAATGGAGGGAGTCATGTGTACACCCAAGAAGTGTTAAGTTAAACTCAAATTGAGTTAAATGTACACTAATTTTTTTTTTTTACTGTGAGTTGAAAAGAACCAAAATGCAGTCATGTGTTTTCTGATTGGTCAGAATTAACATGGGGGAAAATGGGAAAAGAACTCCCGCAAGTAAACTAACCGGCAGACACAAAATGTCGCTGCACTGGCTGATTGTATCCCTGGTCATATTATACTATATAGTTTGTATACATCACTTTAGATAAACTATACATATTGACAATGAAGCGCATCTGCGGCTGGAAAACAATGTTTTAATGCATTGCAATCGGCCAAGGCGGTAGGAGGCGTAAATTAATTTTGCTAAACCCCATAAGATGGGACAGCACATTGAACTACGACAGCTAAATTAGTGCAAAAAGATGCAGTACTTTTTGCAGCTGGGTTTCTTTTAGTTTGGATCATATTCTCACCCCAAATGAACCGCTCCAGGGTTTGTTTGAAAACATGCCGAGACCACCCTTTTCAAGTAGGTCTCAGTACACTTTTTTTTTGGTCCACTATTGGTGCGCACTTGAGTGGGATTGCTACATTCACACCTGCCCAAACGAACCGCACCAAGAGGGAAAACAAACTCTAGTGCGATTCAACTGAACTAAGTAAGGCAGGTGTGAAAGCATCCTAAGTGTCATTAGATTAGATATGTTGTTTTAAATTACATTGTTTGAGATGTCTTTATGACAGTTACATAACAATTGTCATAAACATGATTGTTATGAGGCCATTTATTTTACTGAATATTTTGTGTCCTTTTTTCAGGGTAAAAAAATGAATTATTCCTTAATTTCTTATTAAAAGTGTTGGTATTTTGTCAAAAAATGTATAACAGCATCATTGATATTGATATTGAATTGACATTGATAATGACATTTTATTATCAAATTCAGTTTGTACCACTGTAGTTGAACACAAGAGAAATATTAATGATGATGTTATAAAATTCATGACTGTATCAGACATATTTATGACTGATTTATGTCAAGTTTTGTTATCTTGGTAATGTCAAGTTGAAGTTTATGATGTACTGTATATGTTTGTCATGTTCTTTTAACAAAGAATTCTAAAAAAAAATCACCTTTATTTCAAATCACATAACTGAGAGAATGATACAAGCATGCATAAAATCCTATTCATATTTACAACATGTCATGATAATAAAGCTTTCACGACAGTCTTATGAACAACCCCATCAAATGTTACCAAAATTTTTCCATCTGAAAATGTGGTTCTTGATTATTCATACAATGTAAGTCTGACTTTGAAAGTCAAAAATGTACATACAGTCAACACAACATGATTACCTGTAGTTCCAGGTAATATATTGAGGCAAAAAGAAGTGAAACAACAATCAGTCAAGAAACTGATTTGTCGACTTAATCTACCTCAGAAAACAATCCTGGCCTCGATACAATAATATTATGAGCCGTTGATAGCCGTTTTTATTCATTATTTATCTTTTTTATTTTAGCTGCAAACAAGGGTTCTTGGATGTTCGTTTGTGGAAAACCTTGAATCTTGAATGGCTTGATGGTGACAAGTCTAAATTAACAGCAAATGTTCATAGTGAGGTGAACTTTCCCTTTGAATCAACCAAAAACATCTAAAGTTTAATTAATGTTATTTGGACTAATAACATAAATTCATTTTCAGAAACGAGACATAAGAGTATTGTTTGTAAACTGAGATTCATCATCTGACAACTGAATAAACAAGCTTTACCATTGATATATGGTTCGGTAGGATAGGACAATATTTGTCCAAGATCCAAGTGAAGGAAAATCTGGAATCTGAGGGTTCAATAAAATTCAAATAAAAACTAAGAAAATTGCCTTTCATTTCTTAACAATGCATATTATTGATCAAAATTTACATTTTGAAATATTTTACAGAAGGAAATTTACTAAATGTCTTTATGGAACTTGATCTTTACTTAATATTCTAATGATTTCTGGCATAAAATGAAAATAGATAATTTTCATTCATATAATGTATTGCTGACTATTCCCAAAAACATACCTGTGCAACTCGAGACTAGTTTTGTGGGCCAGCTTCATTAAAAGATTGATTCACAGAATTTGATAAAATTTCATGTTACAAAATAAACAGCAGATTAAAATCATCAGGACTTTACAGTAGAGGGAATGTATTAGCACAGCCCTAAATGTCCCCTTTTTCTCTCCATGTAGCTTTTCTTTTTTCTTTTCTTACAATCTCATTTCCTCTCTTGACGTAATTTTAGCACCTAGCCTCTAGCACCTAGTAGTGTTTATCATTATGCACCCTCCTTTCCATCTGTCAGGCTTGTCTGTATCCATATCTGCATCACAGAGTCTAGCGATGACCTAACGTTGTTAATTCAGTTGCTGATAGTTTAGTTTCCCTCCGAGCTTGCAGGAAGATATGCCTGTTTTTGCTGCCATCAGCGACATCAGCGGGGAAATCCCGCTGATTCCTCTTTCAGATACAAGCCTGACAGTCACAGAGTGTCTTCTGAACGAATATAGTCAGGGTTTGGAGATGAATGTAAGGCTTTGTCACCTGAAGATGATGTAAAAGGAATCCCAGGATTCTGCAATATCTAAGTTTTGCAGAATATTCCTTGTGGTATTGCAGAAAATTCTTTTTTTCTTGCCTGTAGCCTGCTGGTTTATTCCATTATAAACATTAAGGGCACTGTAAGGATCCATCTTAGGATTGATGATATGTGCTGCTGGCAGTTTTTTAAGATCTCACACTAGGGGTGTGCATCAGAGCGATTCAATGGTGGCGAATCACATTAGAATATATATAAACTACTCCATCTTTCTAATCTGTGCGACTGCATTCTTTGAGTATCATTAATATGCACGTGTATGGAAATATATATGTATATTTTTTTTACTCTGAGAAAGTGTGCGTCAGATGAAAATTTTGCCATTTACTCACCCGAAGGCTTTCTTTGAGTTTCTTTCTTCTGTTGAACACAAATGAGGATATTCTGAAGATAGTTGAGGAAAAGAGCAGACAATAGGTATCATTTACTAATATATTGTGTATTATTTGTCACATTTAAACATGTTTTTATTCATTTGTTAGTATATTTGGAGTCCTCTAAATGACCCCTCTCTGTGGTCGTTAAAAATCCTAGGATGTCCTTTGAAAAAGACTAAGGGTTTAACCCGGCATCCTGGCCAAATTTGCATCCTGGGCAAATTGGCCTTTAACCATCCCCATATCATAACTGGCTTCATCCCTTTGTCTCCTCTCAGTCAATCAGCTGATGTGCGGTTTGGCGCAATATGGCTGCCGCCACATCATCCAGGTGGATGCTGCATACTGGTGATGGATGACGAGATTCTCCCCCAAAAAATGTGTAAAGCGCTTTATATGTACAGAAAAGCACTATATAAATGTAAGGTATTATTATTATTATTATTATTATTATTATTATTATCATTATTATTATTATTAATACGCACTCAAACCAGCTCCATATTAGGGATTTCCGTACTTGTTTAGAGAAATACAATTATGGCACCACAACAAAAGACAAAGAAAAGGAACTTTAGTGATAATGATATTTGCTCTTGGAGGTTGAATCCGGACAAAATAAGTTTTTTTTTTTTTTTTTTAAATGTTTGTATAAATGAATATGGACTTTTCTGGCCAAAAGCGACTGAACTGCCGTTTGTCACTCTCAGCAAACATATTTGTGTTCTTTCTTTGCAATGTCTTCAAGCAGAACCAATTGTGCCATGCCTTCAAACAAAAGGTGAGACACAATAATCAACATTTATATGAGCAGAGTCAACATTTGAAATGGATTAAACATGTTTTTTTAAATTGTCCTGAGACAAGAATGAGTTTTATTCAATAGTTTTAAGACAACTTTAATGAAAGGCTTTGATCCTCTACAAATGTTGACTACTGTAGATTGTTTCCTATATCCTTTGTACGTTTCAAATAAAACGTCTACTATTGCTCCTACTATTGATGCCAATGGCTGCTGCATTCCAACATTCTTCAAAATATTTTGTTTTTTATCTTCAACAGAAAATCCTAAAAATGAACCATAGTGAGGCAAGTAAAAAAAAATGGTGCACACACACATATGGCCACAAAGTAAAACCTTAAGTGCTGAAAGAGTACAATGTCAACCGCTTCTGTTAGTGACCGTTTTGAGCATTGTTTCACTCCATGCTGAGAGCCATTCTCCGAAAATAAACTCAGATTATAGAGTCTTTCATACCAGAGACAGACATTCCTTGGGTTTCTTAAGTGGAAGTGCTGCTTGGAGGGGGCCCCGGGCCCCTGGCATGGGATCTGGCAGACAGGTACCATGGACAATCAATCAGCACTCAAAAAATTTGTCCCAAGCACTGACCTACTTTGGTAAAGTTCAAGACCATCATAAGCTGTTCTCGCCATCAGCAGGAGAGCATTAGAAATGTAGGTTGTTTTGACACCAGGTTGTGCTTAGTAGTTCAGGTACTTTTAAAGCCACTTTTTACCTTCAAATGAAACATGAAGTGCCTGATAAAATTGTAAAAATTGTAAGGGAAGACTGATGGTACTGAATGTAAGTTTTTGACTCTAAAGCTTAAACATGCCATAATGTATGTTTGCAGATATTTAAGAAACATGTTAAGTAAAAATTCTTGTTTATCTAAAAACAGATATTTTGCTTTGAACGTGTGAGTTCCGAGCAGGAACATCTGTCTTTGTTTTGGTCTCTTAAACCCACCCAATGCCAGTTTACCCAATCATAATTCAGCACCCTAGCTGGAAAACAGTGCATTTGATTTAGTCAGGTTACAAAGCATTCGTCCACGATCAAAAATGCGTCCTCCGGTAGATAGTTACAGAAATGAGACGCAGATTCATTAATTAGCAAATAATATAAATACTATGAATGTAATATTTAGGTGAGCAGGTTGCATTGTAACTCTATATTAACAACATACTATGTGATGAGATCTGCAGTGATTGGCCATTTGCACCAAACAAAATACGGAATATGTGCACTTACTGCACTCCTGCAAAATTGTAAGGTTTACAATCTAATTAATAAATATCTTGAACATTATTAAATGTGCATGCTGAATCACTGATACTGTATGTCGTGGCTTGCACTGAGTCACAGTTCTAAAGTTCAATTTCAAATGGTTCATTTTATTTTCAAGACCAGAGGAAAATCTGCTGCTGCTTTCAGTAGTATGGCAATGAATATCATGTGAAGTGGCATTCAAACTCAAATTGTTAGCATTTAACACTAAATAAAGCACACAAGCTGTACCTGAGGTGATCATTGCCATAGTTTTCTGTTGTTTAGCTGCAAAAAGTAGAAGCTGTTTCTAAAATATACATTTAAGGTGTGGGTTAGGGCAAAAACTCTTTTTGATATGGAAAATATTTATTCCATAGCATGTAGTTGCTTTTATTTAGAACACAATTAAAATCAGCCAAAAACACATTAGTCAAAATAATCATCAGTCAAGTGCAGGTTGCCAGATTGACGACATTAACAGGAATGTGCCTTACCATGGAGCCTAAACCATGGTAAGGCACAATCCTGTTAATGTCGTCAATCTGAAAACCTGCACTTTGTTTGTTTTGAACTAGGAGTTCAATACCTAGTTCAACCACTGGGTGTCAAACTTACATACCCAGCAAGCAGCGTGATGTCAAAATGACAAAATAACTGTCAAAAATGGTAACTGATTTGATGTCAGTTGACTATCTTGATGTCAAAGTGAAATTATAATTACAAAACTGCCCTATAATAAATTTATGACTTGTCAGTTTGATGTTTTTTTGACATCAAGGTGGTCTAAACACATTATGGATATACAAAATCCAGTGTGAATTTGGAATTGAAGCTCTGAGGTGAATTAAACTTTATTATAATACTTAAAATTGTGTGGTTGTTTTGGTGGTAAAAAAGACATCAGTGTGTGGATGTCAAATGGACATCAAGGCATCGGTTTTGAGAAGTGAGAAATGTTGGTTCATCTAGTGTGGCCATCTAGCCTAAATCCTGCAATTTAACACCGGAAAGGACAGATGCAAAGGGCATCATCACCACTCAAGTCATATTACAATCATCATTATGAGGGTGATGCAAGTTTGCATGCCAAATACGAAACACCCCGTACAAAAAAAATAAATAAATGAACAAAAAATCTTGTCTGATCTCACTCTGGGAGTGGAAATAATGTGCTTGCTGTCTTGCTAAGATCCCACAAAGCCTGAATAAATAATTAAGTGATTTGTAAATAAATGTGCCCTGGTTTTTTACAAGGTTCAAAAGCGAATCACTTGCTTTGACTATAAAACAAACACAAGTCAATCTGACCAGAAAAGCCATGATAAGTCTATTGATATAAAGCCTAACCCAACACAAGCTTGAAATCATTGCCAGAGAAAAAAATGCACCATCTGGACTACAGGCATTTCCACATTATGGGTAAAAAATGTATTTCTTGGGTCTCATCTGTTCTGAGGAGGAGTGTTACTTACTAGAAAATTGAAGGCGGCTGAGAGCAAGATATGTATTATAATATGGCATGGTGAGATCCTGTAATACAGCGGAAAGGCTTGTGCCTGAATCTGTTAGGAGCCGAATCTACAGGTGACGTGTCTGCCCTTGAGCCAAGTACATGGAAATGAGAGAAGTACTCCTCCTCAGGCCGTCAGTCTCCAGCATCACGAGCAAGGAGGTCTATCATACCTACAGAAAAGAGCTTGTTAACATTCCCATTTTTTTAAATGGCTACTTAATTGGTCCCGCACCGTCTGAAGTGTCTTTGCTAGTGATTGTCCTGAGATGTGGCATGCATAGAAGTCTGTTTCACTCTTAGAATGTGGCACTGCTAAAACTATGTGCAAAAATAGCTTGTTTTGTTCGACTATGAAACAATTGGCAGCTGCTGCTTTATATATTCAACATAGTTTTTAAATTCCAACGTTAAAATTAAAGCATGCAAGGTTCAAAATAGCTTGTCACTGGAGAATAAATTGACAAAATGCATGTTAATATTTTGGAGTAGCAAACTAAGGCAGTGGTTTTCAGACTTTCAGGCCGTACATAAAATGTATTCGATTTTTGGAAATCCTCTTTACCATGCGACTTTCATTTTGGGAACTATTGCACCCAGGTACTGCTTGTTTTATGCATTTTTATTCTGATTGTTTTAAAGTTGTCTCTTTTAAGGCCTCCCAGTGACGAGCTGTTATGCTTACACCTTTTTTCTAGTACCTATGAGCAGTGCCTAACATTTGACATGTATGGTTACATAAGGGAAAACAGAGTGACATAGACAGGATTAAAGAGGCGTGGAGTGGAGAGTCCAAATAATGTCCAGGTTGGATCAAGTGCAACAGCTGTAAGGGGGAATAGTGGTCTTGAGTTTCTTGACATTGTAAAGATTCAAGAAGTGTGGAAGAGTTTGATTCAGGCATAGGCTGTCTTCCTGGTGGTACGCACATGTGTTGAAGTCTGCAAAGTAGAGCTTTCCAAGGGCTCATAGCTCAAGCATTCTGGCCAACATTGGGACATAGTTGTATAGCACTGTTATTGCAAAATGAATCTATGGATGATCTTCCATGTATAGGACAACGATCTTGTTAATGTTAGCTATTTGCAACAGGGTTGTCCATATAGCTTATTTCCACTATCATGCCAAATCGTTTTGAGAACAGGTATGGTTCCAATTGTGCTTCCAAGAAATATTTCTCTTCAGGGAAAAGAAATGTGACTTTCAAATCTAGGGATGGTTGGAGACAACCATGATGAATCATACTAGACTGAGAGCACATGACATTGCCACCCTGTAGTCTTGCTGGCAGTTTCTGTATAGCTGGCTTCGCTAAAGATTGATTTTTATTTATTTATTTATTAATTTGTTTGTTATTCAGTGAAGTAAATATCTGAATAAAAGAGTCCCAAATACCACTGTTAACATTACACTTATGTTACTAAGGTACACACTTCTATTACATTTCAAAGAGTTCCGTTACCATCACCATAGTGCAGAATGAAATGATTTCCTTTCTCACTGGACTGGATCAGAATTTAATAAAATGGGTTAAGCAAACAAAACTGTTCGGCCTTGTAGTGGACATGTGGCTTGTTTTTACAAAGAGGTAGCAGTTGCTGAAAGCAACAATTAGACTACACCCATCTCCCAGCATGCCAAGTTTTACACTTTCAGCTGCTCACGCTTTCACTCCATATCCTTATTGTAAGGGATGACTTATGTTCCCTTTTGGGATGATGACCATCTCCCCAAATACTCAGTACCTTTGAAACAAACTTCCCCAGGTATCCCCCCGTTTCTTAGCCATCAGTCTTCCTTCCTTCATGTACCTTTCTCTCTCCTCTGTCACTTGCCTCAGCTTCCTCCCTGATGCGAGTATCACTGTGGGGTTCCCCAAGAGCGGTGATTAAGTCTGAAGGATGTTATCGGCCCAGTTCATGAAAACCTCACGCTGTGTGCTTCGTTTTATAGATGCCACGGTGAGTGATTTAGAGAGAGGACACTCGGATGGGCAAGTGACTGGTGGTACGGCAGGATGCTTGAAAAGATACGTCAGACGAAGGTGAATGGTGCTCAACGGGATCTGACTCACAGCCCCACTCCTCATCCGTCTTCTCGGATGATGCCGAGTGATTGAGCCGTGCCGACATGGCTCAGAGCTCATGTTAAACCTGAGTCACTCACCAGGATTTGGAGGTCATGATTCAAAGGTGAGACATCAAATGAGAGAGAATGGGAAAAGCAGAAAGTGCCAAAGAAAAAAAAAAATAAACAGACTACAACCTGCTGTGAGAAAGAGAAATGAAGCCTTCTGTGACTCATAGGTTGAGGACAAGTCTGCAGCATAATGACTTGGAATAAAAAGGAGACATGTACAAGGACTTGATGCCATCGGCCCAGCATGCTTCCATTATTACTATAATGCCTTTGAATAAAAAACACAACACTTTTTTTTCAAGCCTTTCAATTCCCGGTACAGTAGACCATACACATGTTCTTTAGACTAGCAGACTGAAACCACTTAGGTCAGTGAAGTCCCGTTGGGCCCCATATATGAAGAGTGAATGTACTAGCTCAAGCGGTTGACGTCAAAGCTGAAGCATTGGTGGAAATTGTTAGGGTGAGACCATGTTCAAACTGACAGCAATTAAATCACTGGGGCTTGTCGAGTGTCTGCACTTGTAGACATTCCTACTCAACTGCTTCATCCAACTGTATCTGGTAGTTGAAAATGCTTTGCCCTCTGTTGATGCTTTTATGCTCAAGGTGAACCCTGCTTTCCTTTATTCTCCCTCTTATTTAAGTTGCTTAAGTTCAATAAATTGATAATTCTTATTCAAAGGATCTCAGGTGGCCTTTACATTTACAACAGTTATAGAGCTGTGCTATTAATCCACCCGCTTCTAATGTTATCACTTGATTGAATAAGCATTATCAGTGGTTATCAGCTGATAGGTTTGGGCCAGTAGGGGCCTTTTGCGCCTTTTGGTAGGTTAAGAAGGCGGTTGTCATCCATACACATAGTTAATCAACTATGTTAATAGAGAAGGCTCCAGATCTGTTTTTACATTACTGTGGCAGTTGGGTTTAGGGTTGGGGTAGACGTTAATAAAATTTAATTAATGGAAAATTTAATAAATAATAAGAATAATTATCATGGTTAATCAGCTATACAAATAAAGAAGACTCCAGATCCACATTTGTTTTTACATTATTTGGATGGTGGGTTTGGGGTTGGAGTTGGGAAGTACAATTAAATAATATAAATAAT
>CAIGQQ010037719.1:8178409-8200951 GCA_903798035.1 Danio albolineatus | reverse complement strand
TATATATATATATATATATATATATATATATATATATAAATAATTCTTGTTAACTTCCAGCCACAGCCGTATGTGATCTATAGCTGAATAACCATGTAAATGGATGATAACAGCCTTCTGAGCCTACCAGTAGGCGCAGAAGACCCCTACTGACTCATATCTATCAGCTGATAACCACTGATAACTACCATTCAACTGAGTGATAACATTCGAATCAGCTCATTAATCAAAAGCTATTGGTATGTCCATCTTGTCAGGGAAGCAAGGTTCTGTGTTCAGTAGTAAATCTCCATCTGAAGGCCAGAGGGTGCTCTCGCATGAAAACTCTAAATAAGCCTTGAAGAAGAAACCAAGAAAATTGCTCGGTATCGCATTAAAAACGCTTAATGAAAATAACTCAATAAGAAAAAAATGTGCATAGTCCAACATGTGCATCAAAATAGTCATACGATATCATTTCAACCAAACACGTTGTAAAACATTTTAAATGTTCTTTTGGTTATTCCAAAATTCCTAAGCCAAAGTCTGTCATCAACGTGGTTCTGTCACGATCACCAACGATCTAACAGCCAGAGATCGCTGGTAAAACACACACACATTCCATGAACTACAAATTTGCTTGTTAACGGACTACAATTCCATACATGCAGCACACACACACTCTTGCTCCAAATCACCATTGATTGCACACACACCATCGGAGGACTGTCAAGGACTGATTACACACACTACATAAGCAGCACATACACATATCCTCGTCGCTGAGTATTGTTTTCTGTAAGTGACATTACAACGTGTTTCCTTTGTTCCTGTCTTCCATGTTTTGATCCTAGCCTTGCTTATATGTTTATCCTTGCCTGCTATCAGCCTTAATGACCTTATGCCTGTTGTACGACTACGATTCTATTAGCTCCTGTTGACCACTGCTTTACTGACTTTCTTATTAAATCAGCAATTGCTTCCTCACTGCTGTTGTCAGTGTCATCCCAGAGTTACAGGTTCAGGGTTATTACCTTCAGAACTGTCTTGAGTGGCTGCACTCCCAATGAGTGATTGCACACCTCCAAAAGCCACCGCACGTTCATCAAATTTAATTTTCTGAGATGCAAAAAAATTATATGAAAATACAGGCCCACAGTGGCTTCAGTGAGGCACACTGAGTGCTTTATTCGCTTCTAACTTTTTATGTGATACTCCAGTGATGAATTCACATTTTTTGATGAAGCATAACTAATGATTCAACCCAACTACAGTACAGAATCATCTCACAAAAGCATTTTAAAGCTTGACAGAAGTTATGATTGCAGTTTTTATGTTGATTTATCGCCCAGCCATACATAGTTTGTACTTTTTAAAGCTTTGTCTTTCTTACCTACTTAGGTACAACTTCTTTCTGGTTTCTCTACATGATTGCAAACTTGTTTTCATAATTCGCCATTTTGTTCACCTATAAAAGGGCTGGCAGCTGTTGCTTTATATATTCAACATCATGTTTAAAGGCAACATAGAGAATCACGGAAATGTCCTATCACATCACCCACCATTACCGTGTCCTTCATCAAGAGCTGCTTCTTCTACTTTCATGGAAACTGCTACTGATGCTAAACCGTGATATGTCCTTTCTGTGGTAATTTTAGCCTTGAGTGCTAGGATGGCAGGTTCCCAGAAACTTTTGGACTAAATACTTGTGGTGATAGGGCACTGCACGTTTTGGCAACAATCTCTGAATTTCCCTGAGGTTGCCAATCTTAAATGACTCCCTTCCAAGTCTCAATGACTAGGCTTTTTGTTATTTTTATGGTAGTGGAGATCCTGTAGGAAGGGAAGACAATTGGATTCATTCTTTATTTTATTTCTATACAGCTGAGAGACTTTCTGCTTTCTTTAGTAGGCTTTTTTCCTTTCCTTTATCTTTTCCATCACTAAATTTCTGTTCTGATACCTCACATTGTTTTATGGTGTAGCTACACCGTAAGTTACTAGAGAATGAAGAGCTCTGGGGAATCAGGAAACTACAAGGAACATATTGGTAATTAATGTTATTAATTCACTTTTATTAAGAACACCTTCAGATCTCAGCGTTCAATTTTATTGATTTGCCATTTGGTGATGGCGGTTTTAATTAAAAGAGATTCCGAAATGCCAACACGTCTTAAGGAGCCAGGAAAACGTACCAGGAAAGCACATCATCTTTTCAGCACAGCAAAGATATTGAGAATGTAGGACGTCGAACAACAGGAGGATTCCTGCCAAACATAACCTCTTCCTTTTTTTTCTTCCTCATGGAAGCCATACGTCTACCTTGCAAAATAGATATGAATAACATTTCCCCCACGTGTGCTGTTAATGCATAGTGTTGTCCCTGAAAGCATTTTGTTGGATGAATGTCTTTTAGAAATGGTTCCAGATTTGAGTGGAGTATTAAGGCTCATTATGTGGTCCTTAATGAAAATCCATCATCTACCAGGGACGCTAATAAGCTGAATCCCAATCTTAAGCAGATAATACCAGAATCTAACTCTTGAATATTATTAGGAAGTAATATGCATGAAAAATTAGTAGTCATTTCCTGTGCTGATGGACCAAAATCCATGGATTTCTGAGGATTAGATGACTTTATTTTTGAATCTCTGCATGATGCAAGCAGAGTATTTGATGTAAGATTGAATTAAGATGGACGAATAAGATATTGTTCAAGAAGCTCCTGCTAATGGTAACACTATTTGAAGGGGGTGTTCATAAGGCTGTCATAAAACCTATATAATTATGACATTACATCATGAATATGAATGAGATGTTATGCACGCTGATGGCAACTGTCATCAAGTGCCATTCGCTCAAATTATGTGATTGCAATGATGACATTGTTTGAGATGTCTTTAGGACAACTAATTGACATCAACAAATACATCATAACAGTCCTTTTTGTTCTGATAACTTGACATTACACCAAGACAACATAACTTGTCATAAATCTGTCATAAACATGATTGCCGTGAGATCATGAACTTTATATCATCTCTTTTTTTCTTGATCTCAATTTCAGTGGTACAAGTTGAATTTGTCATTAACATGTGTTTAATTAAATATTAACAACCCTTATAATTACAATGATATAACAGGGTATTGACAATTTTACTGAAAACATTAATGACAAACTCAGGTTCCTCTACTGATAAACATGATCAGAAAATGGCCTCATGATAATAACGTAAAGTGTTACCTCTGCTAATGTCGATCTGTTTGGTTTCAAAGGTCAAACAGCAAAAAAATTCAGCCCAAGTTGACTTATCTTATGACTTACCTTACTATTAGTAAATCTTTGTTTTAAATCCTGACATTTTAACTTTAGATCATCATCTTTCTCGATACCCATGACATATTGCCTACCACTTACTTCATATCACTTTTAGCAGGTCCCATTTAGCAGTCCTTTTCTTCTCGCTTTCCTCGGTGCCTGCAGTCATTCAATGTTCTGCTTTAAAAGCAGCAGGGTTACTCTCTCCACTTCTTACACCATCCTGGCAAAATAGATGAAATAGAAGCCCAAGCTACAGTACTACCATACCACCCACACCTTTTTTTTTTCTTTTAAGTTTGCATCAGAATCAACTCATTCTTGCTGTTCACTTAATTACTGGAACTGGCTGAAAGAATGATTCTTCAACACAATTCAGGTAGAAAACAAAAATGGAGCAAAGTATGAAAGCAACTGACTAGGAAAAACAAACCAAAACAAAAAACAAAAGCGTCTGCCCGCCTGTCACATGACATGTGTGACGGTACACCCTAGAGTGGCACTTTGAAATGTCAACACCTGCCGATTAAAACGCCAGGAGAGGGCTAGAAAGCAAGAACAAGTGTGGCAATGGAAAGGAAAAGAAAAGAAAAAAAGAGTTTTGAATAATGCAGACTGGAGTACAAGGGTCGGAAATAACAAACTCAGTTTGAAATGTCAAGTGCCAGAATATGAGCAAGAAGGCCCGTTGCTCCTTCACCCAGGGTGTTGCACTGCCACTTTTCTGGGATTATAAAGGAGAGAGGTTGTCCTTCTCGGGAATGGCTGCTTTGAGCAAGGTATAAATCAAGATGGCACATTGAAAGCAGGACTCTGCACTAGAACTTAACAAGAAAGCTGGCCTGCTTTTCCTTTAGGTCTTCACTGCATTTTGGTTCCACATGCCAACTTTTTTTTACATGCTAACTGGAGTTCGAGCCACTTTTAGAGTCAGGATTGACCTGATTTACTTTTGTAATTTATTGAAAAGGAAAATAAAACGTCTTTTTTACGAGTTCTTCACCAGCCGAATTTGCTTTAGCTTGATATTTGTTCATAAAAATGGTATGGTGGGTCACGGTCACCTCACAGCAAGAAGGTCGCTGGTTTGAGTTCCATCTGGGCCAGTTAGCATTTTATTGTTCTCCTCTTGTTTGTGTGGGTTTCAGGTGATCCACTTATAGACATGCACTATAAGTGAATTGGGTAAAAAAAAAATGGCATTAATTTGTGAGTGCGTATGTATGAGAGTGTGTATGGGTGTTTTCCATGACTGGGTTACGGCTGCGTAAAACAAATGCCAGAATAGTTAGCGGTTCATTCTGCTGTGACGATACCTGATAGATAAGGGACTACGGCAAAGGAAAATGAATGAATTTGTTCATAACAATGTCACATTTGTTTATTTATTACTTTTTTAATATATCATGGCCTTCAGTTGCTTGGTCAGCATATGTTTTAGGCCCTGTTTTCACTAATACGTTTTAGTTTTAAAAAGTTTTGCTACGGTTATGCCTTTCATCCACACTACTCCAGAGTTTTCAAGCCCTGAAAACAGAGCTTTTTGAAAGCGCTGAAGCCATTTTGGTTTCAAAACATTGCTGCTCTGTGTCAGTGTGGATGGGGGGAAAACTGAGACATCTGAAAACGAAGGTGTGGCTGCCGACATTCCCCTAATTGGGGCTTTTCCCTCAATATGAAGTGCACAAAGTTCAGTCTTGCATCCTTTCCTTGTAAGTTCACACTTCGGAAGTTTGATATGGGAAAACCGACTCCCAAGGACACATCATCAAATCTTCAAAGTGAACAGTGTAGGCTACTTTATAACGTCATTCACATCACCCTGGCTACGTAGTTTCACAAACGTAACAATAAAATAAAAACATGATATGAGGAACTGTCGATTTTGATATTAAAACAACTTAACAGGCACCAAAAATGTCAAGGCATCGTGTAGCTACATGTTTATGTGACAGTCATCTTATGCAAATTTATAACAAAACAGATCTTATAACATACCTGCCTGCTTTTCTTCGTCTCTTTTGCTGAATATCAGTTTTGATCATCAATACTTTTATACATAATATGAAATAAAGTCAAGTAATCAGTGAAATGTGCATAATCGGTGTACGTGGGTACATAAAATAATATATTAACTTATCTTTACGCTCAGCCAAAACACGTTACCTGAGAACAAGTAATAGATTCAAAAGGCAGAAGAGTCGTTAGATAGAGACAAGATGAATTAAATATCACGTTTAACAACTGTAGTGAGATGACATCCAGCGGTATATCCTCGATGAACTGTCCGACGTGCGCTGCTCTCATCTGGGGAGGTGTGCTTAAAGCACCCGCTGACTGCCTGGAGCTCAGAGGAGCACATACTTTGCAGCACTACCAGAGTGTGTATGGTCATGTGATGTGTGTTTTTAGCGGTGTAGTGTAGTCGGAGATCTTTTCAGAACCACTAGGTGAAACACCAGTGAGGATGTGGGATTGTTTTTGTTTTAAAATGCTGTTTTAAAACTAAGATGTATTAGTGTAAACTGGGCCTTATTCGCATCTTTTTGCTAGACTCCATATGTAGAGTTTTGACAGCTTTTTAAGATGTTCTTGACATTCAAGATTTGCAATTATTGGCATTTAAAGATGTCTAGAGGCATTTGACTTCTTTTTGAGTTCATTACAGTCAAGTGGATCTTTCCTTTTTGAATCCATTTCAGTCCATTCATGATAGACTCTCTGCATCAGATTTCACCTTCAATGCTCAACCATCCATGAAAGACCAATTTAGTTTAAGGGGAGAGGGTGAAGCTAAATCCGTGATTTACGTGAATAACTCTGCAAGATAAAGCTCCGTATAGGTAGATACAAATGTCTGTTGACGAGACTGACGCCAAGAAGTATTGAAGCATCTCCTTGGGTTTTCTGTCACTTGTTGCATTCCCCTCAGAGATGCTACAAAAACTGTTGAAGCCACTACAAGTGCCTTTTACTGTCGAAATGTCAACAAAAATATCTTTCCTGAGTGATAGAGTGTAGGTAAAGAAAAGACTAAATCAGAGCAGGGAGTATGAAAACGGATGAATGAATATTAGCATAAAAAAGAGAAAGTGGTTGTTAGCGTTGAAGGTTTTTGTATCTGCTAGTAGTTGGGTTGACAAACGCACGCCTTATCTGTAAATTCCTTTATACAACACTGATAAAAACAAATTTCTGCGAACAGCAGCATGTCATTCACATGCTAAATACTGGCAAAATTTAGTTTTGGTAGCAAATGGATCAAATATTTGTGTATTGGAACAAGTCTTTTCATGTTATTTATGAATTATGAACATTTATCGTCATACAGTTTTTACAAGTCTGCCACAAAAACTCTGTTTAGTCTTTCAAGTCAACACTGCTGGCATTTTTTATTATTTATTCATTTATTTATTATTTACTTTTGAAATTAAATGTGTACTCAAGTTTATTTTTGACTTGCTTTTAGTCATTTCAGAGATAGCACTTTTTATCATATTAGTTTTCTTGTTCATTAACAGCTACTATTTCACTTCTTCTGTTATTTATTTATTATTATTTTTTCATCAGTTGGATAAAATGGCTAATTTTATCTCAACATGGCTACACTGTAGAGCACTCAAGCCTGTGATGCCTGTATTCTTCATGTGAATGCACATGATTTTAATAGTTTTTTAAAAGTACATTAAATTCCTTTAAGTGTAAAGCAGTTTTAATTATCAAAAACTGCTGAGTGCACTTTAGTCGATGCTAATTTTATTAGCTGGATAAGCTTCAGGAAAAACCCTGGAACATTTACAGAAATTGTCAGCCTGTCAGTGTATAGGTTTTAGAATCTGTTAACATTGATAAACAATTTTGAATAATAATTTTCATGTATAGTAGGTTTTGAAACATATAATGCTTCTGTTCTTATAGCCTGAAATGATACAAACTCCAGGCAAATTCTAGCCTAAAGTTGACAGACTTGTCCTAACGAAACAATGACAAGCTGTTACAGTCTATGGTGATTATCCAAAGTTATACCATTCCATATAGTCCAAAGTGAAAGCTTCTAAAGCATCTTGATTACCCTTATTCATTGCGAACAGCTGTTTTACTCGATTCAACAGGTGATAACAGAAGTAAATGGCACCATGAAAAAGGAGCAATACACCAAAATTCTCAACAACAACATCAGGCAGTCTGTAGAGGACCTGGCTTTGGGTACCAGTGGACATTCCAGCATGACAATGACCCAATACACACAGCAAAAGTGGTGAATGAATGGTTAGCAGACACAAACATTAGCGTTTTGCAGTGGCCCAGCCATAATCCTGACCAAATCAAATTGAGAATCTGTGGAGAACCAATTCTAGGGCAACTCTTAATTTGGATTTTTAGAGTATTCAGACTTCTTTCAAAACTTTGAATTTAATTTGCATTTCTGCAAAACTAACAAACAATTTGTGAAATTATTGCCAAATTATTGTCTGGCTTCATGTTGATCTTCTTAACTGAACTTTTCTTCGCTTTAGATCAGATCAACCCAACATGGTATTGATTTAGTTTATTAAAGAAAGATTCCCTCAAAATGGTAAATTAGCAAAAAAATTAAATAAAAATAAAAATAAAAATAAAAATAATAAAATAAAAAAATTAAATTAAATTAAACTTAGCAGAAATGTTCTAGTAGGTTTTCTATTAGATTTTCTTTTTCAGATTTATATATATATATATATATACATACATATAGATTATATATACACATAAATAGATTTTATTTATTTATATATGTGTATATATGGGCGCTGTGAGTAGCACGTTCGCCTCACAGCAAGAAGGTTGCTGGTTCGACTCTCGGCTGGGTCAGTTGCCATTTCTGTGTGGAGTTTGCATGTTCTCCCGTGGTTGCGTGGGGTTGTTCCAGGTGCTCCGGTTTCCCTCACAGTCCAAAGATATGCGGTACAGGTGAATTGGGTAAGCTAAAATTGTCCATAGTGTATGTGTGTGAATGAGAATGTATAGATGTTTCCAAGAGATGGGTTGCGGCTGGAAATATATATTTCACAAGCACAACTAAATGCTAAGTGTGTTAATTTGTAAAACTAGCACAAGTAAGATTAGATTTTGAGTTGTTGTATCTGTATGTTTTTACCTGTTGCTCCATCCATATGCTATTTCTAACTTTCTGTCTCTCCTTCCCTGTGACATTCTGTGCATCTGAGTATATTTGTGTAGTTAAGGCTGTGCCCAGGCTGGACGATTTGCTGATTTGTGTGGTGATAAATCACCTCAGAGGGAGAATCCTAGAGAAAAGCGATAGATAACACATCGGAAGCAATCCCTGCTGACCACAGCTCTGTGCCTCAGTGATCTGCTGGCCGTAAAGCCTCTGACTCACCCCTACTGCTTTAATATTCTAGGATACATGTAGAAGGAGACCGAGAGAAACTGGAATATTTGATGTAGAGACTCTTGGATATGCAGTGAAAGAGAGCAGCGAATGTAAACACATAAATAGATGTCTTTTCCAAATCCAGGGACTTTTAATGTCACCCCCACTTATCAATTCTAAAAAATGCAAGGTTAAAGACATATTTCACCCCAAAATAAAGGTTCTGTCATCATATACTCTACCTCAGGGGATAGATACTTCAAAATATCTTCTTTTGTGTCCAATGGAAGAAATAAACAGAAATAGATTTTGAACAAGAGAAGGGTGAGTACATTGTTTTCAAACTAATTTCCCAAAAATGATGACAGACACTCCATCATTGGTAGACAAACAGATAGTCCTGTCTCCAAACTCGAACTATTGGTTGTGCTGAAAAAAAAAAAAAAAAAAAAAAGTGTATTTTTGTGTGCTTTAGGGTTGAACTAACTATTAGTAGTTTTATTGAATATTTATTGTGAAATATAACCATGTAACCAAATTCCAAATGACCAAAACCGTTTACATTTACAATCCCCTTTATTCGCAAATACAGAAATATGCTTCCTTTTTTTTTTCTTTTTTTTTTTGCTTCTTTCTTATGTTTCTGTGTGTGTTTAACAGCTTAAAAAGGACAAACTTGCCTTTAAGTGGTTTGATATCACCATTAAAATAAGTGAGTTGGTTAATTAGCATATTAACCTCAGGGTTGTTCCTGTAAATGAGACTTTTTTTGGGGTGCCTGATTTATTCTATAGCTGAATCCCAAGGCAACATCTGTGTTTTGACAGAGAATAAGTTCATTCAAACAGGAAAAGATGAAACACGAAGGACATCTTTGTGTTATTTTATCTCTCTTTAGATTGGCGTCAATAAGCAAATAAGCGCATTAAAGATATTAGTTCTTATCCCCAAAAGATCGCTTTATCTATAATGTCAGCTTTACGCACGAGTTATGGAAATATGTAGTAAAAAATAATATATCTTTGCCAGCTCATACAGCTTTAGATATATCTTAAGACATCCCCTGGTATCAATTTGAAACACGTTTGGGATTTGTTTAAGAAAAATCTGATAAATATTTTAGAGCTTAATAGAACAAGGAGCTAATGCCGCTATGAGGATTCCTTTGCTGGAAATTAGTTTCCATACTCTACAGTTTGTGTGTATATATGCATGCATGTATGTTCATATGTGTAAATTAACTGGATAATCAAAGAATCATATAGTTAAATAACAAACTAGAAGTTGAATGTTTGGAAGTTGTTTTTTCAGAAAACTGTAAACACTGCGGGATTCCAGAAAGCAGGTTATGCGATATAGCTGGGTACCTCAGCTTTTAGCTCCAAAGTCAAAGGTAACTTTTAGTTTATGTATAGCAACTTAAGCTCTGAACATGATCAGCTCTGGAGCAGGATATGTTTTAAGCTTAGTTACCCTCTGAGCTTTACTTGTATGCATTTCTTACAGTGCTTCTTAATATCAATTTGTACTGTTATTTATTTAACAAATTCTTATGTCACTTGGTAGATCTGCATTATTTTTTTTCATCATGGTAACCTTTAATAAAATATGCTGCTTATGTATATTTATTTTAAAAATATATTTCACCTTATAAAAGTGTTGAAGCAAAACCAACAAATCTTTAGATCTTTACAAACCTACAGTATGCACATTACTGCTAGCAGAGTGTTTTGTTTTCAAACAATCGTTCATTTAAAGCAGTGGTAGAGAACATATGGCTCACGAGCCACGTGTGGCTCTTTAACCAAAAATATGTGGCTCTCCAACTGTGTCTCATCAACAATATTTTAAAGTTTAAAAAATTATCACCGTCACTAGAAATCAGTTTCCTATTGAAACACAATTACAATTCTCTTTTTATTGCAATTATTTACAGCAAAATGAATAAGAACTGAGAACTGACCAATGCCCGTGTGATTTAATTTAAATCGCGACACCAATAAAGGGCAAACAACGTTTCTATGGTAACCTTGCGCAAATACAAACTACATTCATTCCTTTCTTCATTCTTCATTCATGGACTTGCTCAACTTGATGCTTCATGTTGAGTTGTGCATAGACACAACTGTGTGTGTGTGTGTGTGTGTGCGTGTGTGTGTGTGTGTGTGTGTGTGTAGGGGTGTGTTCCTTAATACTATTCATTATTTAATAGATGTATTTCACATTTTAAAGATGTCTCACACTGTCCCACTGCAACATTAATATAGCATAGAATAGTGTAGAAGGTTTTATAATGATTTATTTTATTCAGGGTCTATTTTATTTAACATACAGTTTATTTATTCACTTTTTTTTTTTTTTTTTTACATTTTCCTTTTAAAAAGCAACGCAATAGTTATTTTCCCTGGCAAGTAGTTACTAACTTATTTACTATTTTAATAAATTACTAGTAGCTATAACTAATTATAATAATACTATATAATTATTAATATAGTTATAACTTTTAAATATTAATTATATTAATTAATACACTACATTGTTTGTATATATATGCTTCCTCTGGCCAAAAAAAAAAAAAAGCTTTCAGATTATTATTTGCCTTCTATTAACCTTGTTCTCTAATGCAAAAGTACGCTTATTTTCGCGATTGTTTTAGAACTTCCAATTCAGTTGCCTATGGGAAAAAATGACTAGGAATAATAAATGGTCAAAAAAAAAGTGTCAAACTACTTCTGTGCATGAATATACAGACAAAACAGAAGAAAATATCAGTTTACAACATCAAGCAGCATAACGAGCTGTTTTTAACGTTTAAAAAAGGATGGAAGTGAATGAGACTGGAAGTCTCCAGCCAAAGAGATTCAAATGGCTGCGCTTGCTCATTAAATTTGTCCACACAACGTTAATTTAACCAGGTCACTGTTTCCTAGACAGAAACACTGCAAACACAGTGTTTTTTGCTAGTACAGAAGAAAGTATTTTAACAGCTGTAAATTAAATCAAAGATACAAATAAATGTTGCATTCGAAATCCACTTAGCCCAAGCTAAAACTGACATGTCGAATGCGAATGACGCATCTGCACTTCTGTAGACTTCTGTATTCACTGAGTGCCTGCATTTTTTGTCTCCTCTCTCGGTTTTTATTCCCGCTTTGTCTTTTAGTGGTGGCATTGTATGCTTGGAGATTATCACTATTGTCCTTTCAAAAGGACAAAAATAGCATGTGCCAGCGACAGCAAGGAAACAATTAAGACCTTCTCTTTCTTCCTTTATTCTGTCAAGCTTCGGGCTTTTGTGGAGACCTGAAACCCTTTTCCGCTTTCTCACGTTGAGTTATCACACAGCGTATCTGCGATTTAATTAGGACCAGAGGCTAATGCTAATTACAGCTTGTGAAAGCAGGTGGACCGAACTAGCACTTACTTTAGAGAGTCTTCATCGTTTAAAGATGAACCTCTCGGGGGATGAGAGAAGGACAAAGAGAAGACTCAAACCATTACTGAGAGGCAAGAACATTTTAGTCAAATGGTAGGATGGAACAAGAAGTGCTACACTTAATGACTGATAGGAAACTTTCCTCAAACTGGCACTTTTCATGACATAACACAGCTGAAGCTAAAATATCCTCACCTGGTGTTTCTTGTGGAGAGAAAAAAGAGCCAACACTTGGATTGTCACAACGTGTGTAACTGTTGACCTTTTACTCTGAAGTAGCCTGGAGGAGCTGATGCTAACTCATCTAACAAAGAGCAATGACCCATGCAGGTTAAAGCTGAAAAACGTCATTTCTCATTTTATGCTAAAATTCTTATTTCCTCCACTTAACCTGATGAGGCACATAAAAATAGGCAATAATAAATGCTGTGAACCTATCAAAACATTGTTCTACTTTTTTGAGTAGACTATAACAGCGATTTAAGCAATGTTTTTTTTAACTAATGGCCAACGTTTTTTTTTTTTAATTTCATACCAAACTTCAACTCATTGCAGCATTTTTACTTCTTATTGTCTATTTTTACTTAAACGTTAAATATTAAAATGTTATTATATTATATGAAAATTTAATTAAAATCTTTTGGAAGCTATTTGGACTGAACTGTATGAAGGTATAGTCGGTCCACTGTCGCATTGGAGTGATATAAAGACAATAGGTCTCTTTTTGAATATTCCTGATGTAAAAACAGGATCTGAATCCTTCCCCCTTTGAGGCCCACCGCAACGTGATATTGAAGTGTGGTATCCCCATCCACTGAATTGATTGACAGCCACGTATTAATATGTTATCGCCAAACTGTAGTAACGGGTATAATCATATCAACAAGACAGGACGAGTGCAAAGCAACTGGGATTAAAAGATCTGTTTAGCTCTCTGTGATCATCAATCATTAAATTTGGTCAAAAATAAGTTTTACAAGTTTAAAACATTTCAAATAACAGTGCATGTTTGTGATCAAGTAAGTTAAAGATGGTAAAATCGCTATAATTCATCGCCACAGCCACATGTCAGTACAATTATAAAAGAAGATGATTCAATCCTGGTTTGTGGACATAAAATCAGGTTTATTTAGTACATTAGCAAAATGGATATACTGTACATACAGCAGTGGATATGAACATGTATCCTGTCACATTTGCTGTGCAAAAACAGTGCAAAGTTAAACGCACGTGCTGTGTGTGTGTCTGTGTGCATGAACTTTTTAACAACATTGTGTGTCACTCCTCGTCAGTGTTGGGTAAGTTACTTTAAAAAAGTAATTAATTACTAATTACTAATTACTTAATCAATATTGTATTTAAAATACTTATCTAATTACTGTGTCTGAAAAGTAACTTAATTACTCAATAAGTAACTTAACTAAATACTTCTTGAAATCCCTATAAACCTTGAGTGGACAAATAACAAAAATTTAACTCTGTAAATAATAAATTCTTAGATAAAACATATGAGTCAAACATGAAATAGTTTAGCCTTTTAGTTTTCTGAATCATCTTTATTATATTCTATTTTTAAAAAATCTATAATAATTACATGCATAATAATTTTTTTGTATGCAATGTAACCTTCTTAAATATTATTCTGCATATCTATCGATCAGGCAGGATCATGCAATCTTTACAAAAAAAGCATTATTTTTTGCGGTATTAGAATGAAAGCCCGTGCAGTATGATCGGAAGTGGATAAAAGGCTTAAGATTTATACGGCATGTTTTTGAACTGGATTGTGTCTCTCTTGTTTACCTGTGATCCGATCGAGCAAAAGGTGTCTTATTACTCTGTAAACAGAGCAGCATCAGTCATGTTAAATTCGCCGACTCCCTCTGTCACATCTGCGTAGTCATCCTAGCCTTTCTCATAGTAATCTTCATGAACCAGCCCATGTAATGTGCGCGATAGCCTTGAAAAAGCCGCGTGATACAGCGGCGCTATCACATGCATCTACACTACGATGATTTTAAAGCGCCAGAGTTTACTTTTACCTTTAGAACATAAATTAATAAAATTGTGTAAGATTATTCAGCGAGATTAATTATTTTACAATGTAACGCAGGTACATTATAAGTAACTGTAATTAAAATACCTAAAAACGAACAGTAATTAGTTTCTTTTTCAGTGGAAAAGTAATTTAATTACTTAGTAACGCTTTACACCCAACACTGCTCCTCGTCCTGTAGCATTTATCACTACCGTTACATGAGTTTGTCTGAGGTGGGGATTGAGGCACACTCTGAGAGGCATGTGGGAACAGTGAGTGGGGAGAACTAGCATTAACTAGCACAGTGTTCAGAGCAGAAAATTTTGATATTCTGAAAAGTATAATAAGTAATCTAATTGGTGTTTTGAGCTGAAACTTTACGAACACATTCTGGAGACACAAAAGACTAACCTTAAATCTTGAAAAGGGGGTAAAATAGGTGCCTGTTAAAGATGCGGATAGGACTTAAGCACAACATTGTAGTATCGTATAAAACATTTGCAAATAAAGCACAATTTCCATGCAATGAATCAAAGAGGACAACATCGTCAATTCCTGCCCTTTTTTCTTATAAGTTAAATTTATAAGAACTGAGAAGATGAAATGCAATGAACGCACGGTTACTTTTGGAAGTGCAAAAGATCAATCTGGAATGTAATAATACTGAACTACTTTGATGACGAACTTTGGCTCAGGTATTTTAGAATGACCAAAACAACATTTCAGTTGTGCAATTTTTGTAATCACAAAAATGTGTTGCTGTAAATGATTCATTAAATGTGTTTACATCATAGTTTATGCACATTTTATTTTATTGAGAAAAAGGTTTATTATACTCAATTGTCCACATTTTTTATATGCATTTTAAAAATGTATGGTAGATGGTATGTAGGTATTGATATCTAGCAGTACTTTTGTTCAACAATTATATCACATTTTACTCTGCTTGGTTAATCTAACAAGACTATCATAGCAACATTGACTACGTTTACAAGGACATCCGTAATCGAATGATTTGCCTTCATCTGAATAAGACAGTAACTTGATTAAGGAGTTTACATGGGCTGCTTTTTGAATGCTCCTTTCATGATCCCGTTTTACATGCTATAGCACAGAGATTGATTAACGTCATTGCGTCGCCACGCTATCCACATTTCCCCCAGAGTTTCATGTAATTTCAGGTGTTTAATTTTTTAATTTGTTGACTTTAACTGCAGTTTGGCACTTTCGCTTTTATTTAGGAGCATTTCATGCATGCTCTCCGTGACAAATGAGATATTGGATGTGAGTATGAACTGCTGGAGTTATGAACAACTGTGTTGTTATAATGGAATTTGATACCGCACGCCATATGGGGAAAAAACTATGCAGGTGTCTGTGGTCCTCGTCTGTGGACTTGGTAGTGTCAAACAGCTGTGAGTGTATAGATTATCCTGTTGCAAAACGCGGCGAAAAGTAATATGACAGTAATTGTTTGATTAAGGTGTATACTGTACATGCCTGTACTACACTTTAATAATGCGACTAGTTCAGTTTCTGTTTAGTTCGATTATGACCTTAATCAGATTAAATTAATCAAAAAAAAAAGTTAATCGCTTAATCAGAATATTGTCTTAATCATTATCTGATTATTGGTGTTCATGTAAACGTACTCAATGACCCAGTTAATGGTGTGAGTTGAGGGCGAGGCTCTCTGTTTGATTGAGCAATGGCAGGAGCTTGTTTAAAATCTTTGTTTTGGCAGTCACTTACTCTGAAGTAACACAAACTTTTCACGAAGTCAAACTTACCACAACTTCGAGCATCAAAAAAAGGACTTTGTTTTTGCAAATTGCTAACAGTGTGAAACTCTAAAGTAAGATAAACATATTAATATCTACAAGTATTTTTTTGTTCAGTAGTTGCTCGTTTTAATTTTTAACGCTCACAGTAAGCACTGGTTTTGGTTGGTTGATCTCAAGCTGCGGTATTATTCCGAGAACCAGCACCATTTGCAATTTGAAGCACTTTAAAGCAAGTGCTTGATTTCTCTATTTTCTCCCCCTCAGCCACTGCAGTGTGCACTTGTTAGAATAACAATTTTATCTCCCAACAGCAGCAACATAGGCCGCCTGGAGTGGGAAAACTTTTTTTCAGAGGAAAGGGAAGAACATGAAACAATCTTCGAGCGCGTGTTGATTTGCCTTTCACCAACTGACAAAGAAAGCCCCACCGTTTTCCTGCCGACTCGCTACGTACGCAGTGAGCATTCTGAGAAAGCAAATTTGGTTGTTTTGTCTGAGGCGGCCGTCTGAGACATCAAACACCCCTCGGGGTTGTGGGATCACGAAAATTGCCAGAGCTACGTTCACCCCGGGAGCAAAGCTGACATGGACAGCCGCAGGGGCATTCAAACACTGTGAAACAAATTTGTCTGTGTCAAAATGCCCAGACGTTGCCCTGTCGCTCTGACATCCAATGACCTACACGGGACCAAAGCCCCCAAAGGGGCAAAGCTTTAACTTCCTGAATTCTAATTAGTGGCTTCTCGGCCTCCAGGTCTCGACTGAAAGGATTGGGTTTTTCAAAGTGCCCTTAAAATCTGCTTCTTATTATAACTTAATACTTTTCCAACCTCTTTCTCTGTTTCTTGTACAGTATGTCAGCAGTATTTATGCCGGTTCACTTGCCAGAATTTTAGTGGGAGAGGATTTTAAATTATTGCCAAAATTGACTGTGAGGTTAAGAGGTATTTCGACTAACACACAGCAGTGTTGCCCTTTCAGCACTGCCTGTTTTAATACCGGACAATTTTCAGAAAAATGGTTACAAAAGGAAGTGTCTGAGAGTTAAAGTAGTTTTTAGTCAGAAAAATAATGTGCTTAAAACATCGCGAAGTGATTTGTTGTATAGAAGTGCTAATTAAAATGTAACAAACTACAAATAATATGTTTAATATAATGTAGATTAACGCCATAAAATAAATTTAATTAAGTTATATCAAATCTGATATCAAATTTTAAAACAGAAAACTGTTCTAAGTCTTATTTTCAAACTGAATATTGCAGAAGTTATTATAAAAGATTAATCAGTACATGCAACGTTCTTCAACCATTTTCAACTTCAACAAATGTTTGCAGATGATGTGTATGGTGGTGCAAAGTGCAAAGGCCTGTCACTTACATAAGATCAACCAATAGCAAATCACAATCAAGTCCCATCTAACTGTGTCCCTCTTGTTCAGAAAGCCATTTAACAGGAGAGAAAATACTGTTACAATTTCTGTTTCATGTTGACTACGTTGTATGCAAACAAGTCCAAAAACATGGCACCTTATTGCTATTGATAACTTGTGTATTTTAATTTCTTATTTCTAACATATGATGCATCCCAGGGCTGAAAGTGCCACTCATACATTTGTTCAAGAAGAACGTCTGACTAGCTATACTCTCTAACTAACCATGTTCATACGGAGCAATTTTCTTCTCCTTGGTTGACCACGCTGACAGGTACCCTGAGGCGGACGTTTTGAAGTAACCGAGGTGATAATACAGCATCTCCACACTTTCTGACTCTTCCCTTTCTCCCCTGAGGGAAAAGTCTGGTTTAAAAGCCGGCGATGCTTCATTTTTCAGAAATAGAGAGCAGAATCATATGCTTAAATATATACTCTACACTCTATTGTGACAAATTATGCACACACGCACCTCATTCCTACCAGGATTGAAGACTATAATAAGTTACGTCTAAAAAACTAGATTATGATAGCAAGGAAAAGAAATGAGTATGAAGAAAATCCACTGATGGAAAAAATGAAGCTTACAGGTAGAATGAATGCATTTACATTGCAGCATTACTGTATAACGAATGTGATGAGATTAACATGGTGTTTGTTATAATTACAATTACTGTTATAGTTACAATTTATTATTTAAATTTGACTTCATGTGAATGGGCATTTAGTTTTTGGTAGGGTGGTAGACGAGTACATAAACATGAAAAACGTTTAAAATGAGGGCTTTTCCAGGTCCTAGATGTTGATTTGACAGGATAAACACATGAAAACCTTACTTATATAAACTCAGTATAGTCAAGCCCTGTCTGTATCCTTGCTTCCGGGTGTCAGGCAATAATCCATCCTTGACATCTTGAAATCTTTTTGACTGTGCCATTTTTACAGTTGTTGTAAACAGCTACTCTGCACTTGATGCCCTACAGGAAGGAATCTGACGTAATTTAGTGACAGGTAAAGCGGCCGGGTCTCATAAATAGTCATGAGTGCGTACTTCTGCCCTGGCCTCTGGAAACCTCTTCAACCTCTTCTCTCCTACCCAGGAACGAGCGATACGGCCCAAGCACCTGCTGGTGATGATAAAACAGCTCATCACCAGCCTCTTGTCTGGTTTGAGAGCTTGAGTCACCATTTCATGACAAAGTACAGTGAAACAGAAGCTTCATCTGAGCAGCCCTTAGTGAAACGCTCAATCACACCTAATTTAACAAAAGCGATAATACCACAAGCACTCCGGCTAATTGACTGTTTTATTGTAGATGATTTGGGATATTGTGAGATGCCAAACGCATCTGTGCCTGTATCAGGGGTATTTCAATGTTATGATTTCAAGCAGGTTTGGTGTAAAGTACCAAAACACTTTAAGGCAAACTATATACTATATACTTTAAGCATAACTTCTTCAGGTTCTATTCACACTGAAAAAATCTGAATAAACAAAATAGACTACTCAGGTCTGGTTTACTCAAACAGATTTCATTAGATCCATTAAAATCATCACAATCCGGGTCATGGCACCAATAGGAGCCCTCTGAGTCCTCCTTGACCTGTTTCAAGTGGGATTTAAATTAGAGATTTTATCACAGGAATCCCTTGTTCCAACCAGGATCACAACACCAAGTTAACACCATTGATTCAAGGGTTGACGATTTAGGATTGAGGAATTTATGCCACCAATTCTGTGATGGAAATACCTCACATCCACTTGGGTGACAGCACCAATGTAACCAATCTGGTTCTACATTCTAAGTGGGATTTATGTTGGCAATTCTGTCATGGGAATGCCTTACTCTGACCTGGGTCACGGCACCAATTTACACCTCCAGTTAAATTGGACTTGATCTGAACATGACTGGAATGGTGTTTCTGACATGTGGGGTGGGCAAGCTAACAAGGATCCTAAAGACTGCAAGGAACAGCATCAGTCACTAATGTGCCCCTTAGGGGTGTGACATTTACTCACACAGCCTTTATTGGTCTCCATTGCACTCACCCCTAAACCCCTAAATCTAAACCTCACTGCCAATAAAGTTAGGAGCAATCCCTTTGGTTTTACTCAGTCTTCCTATAGCAGGATTGAGCGATTTTGACAGGGATTCAAACTGACAACTCTGATGGAAATACCTCACTCCCACCTGGGTCACTGCACCAGTGTAACCTCTCCGGTAATACTTGACCACTCTGAGTGGGATTCAAGCTGGCGATTCTGCTATAGGAATGTCTCACTCCCACTAGGGTCACGGCACCAACATAACCCACCTCAGATTCTACTTGACCGCTTTGAGTGGGATTCAAGTCAGCGATTCTGCCATGGGAATCCTTCCTTCCAACCTAGGTCACGACATAATTGTAGCCCCTCTGGTTCGACTTAACTTGCTCCATCCAGAATTGGAACTGGTAACTCTGCCACAGGTATGCCTCACTCCCACCAGGGTCACGGCACCAATGACTGAGATTCAATCCATTGAAACTGGGATTTATGAGGCAGATGCTCTGACAATTATGCTAATGACTACAGCCTTCAGCGTCTGTTGTTGATTTGAATCCCGAGATCAATAAAAGGAGGTTTACATACACAGCTCTCACTAGTTTAAATATGTTGGATAAACAATGATATACAACATGCAACCAAAACAATGTGCCAATCTCAAAAAAATAAAATAAAACATAAGAAAGTTTGTTAATGGGTATTATTGAAAGCATAATAAACTCACAATTTAACAAACACAGATGAAACCTCTACTAAAATATCATTCAGTCTAGAAGATGTAATCTCTTCCTCTCCATCAATGTGTGTCTACAGTTTAAACAAGGAAGGCTATAAAATACACTACTGATCATTTCTGACACTTCATGAGATACACTTTTTTGTTCTTTCTCTCAGAATAGAGTTTAAAGGCTCCTCAATCTTCCAGAAAGCAGCAGCTCATTTGCATTTAAAGCAACACACAAAGGTGTTTTTGTCAAGTAGGAAAAATTTGACAAGCTGTAATACATTATCTGTGGTTTTGAGCTTCACAAACACATTATGAGTACACCAGAATTTTATTATTATTATTATTATTATTATTATTATTATTATTATTATTATTATTATTATTATTATTATTATATATATTATTTTTATTATTATTATACTTTTTTTTTTACATCCAAAAATAACAATTAACAAAAATCAACACTAGTATCCTTATACTGTACTTTCTTGATTGTAGAGTAATTCAGACACCTGGCAGTACTTATACCAACAAACTCAAGCATGCTGTTCTCAACGCAAATCACAAGGTGTTCACAACTGGGGAACAAAGCAAACAGAATGTGTGAGAATTTAGCGAACACTAGCTATAAACAAACACACAAGCAGTTTGTCCACACAGCAGACAGGATGGATGTAGGTCATGTTTGGCCAAAGGCTGCGTTAGAAGGGTTGATGCACTCATTTGTGCCGGACGCAGATAGTCTTGTCATGTTTCATCCACCCCTTCCCATGAACAAAACACTGAGACTCGGAGAGGCAGGACCAGCAAAGAGGAACCGTTGCGTGAAGGTTATCTGCCGCCCCGAAATATTCCTGATCCACTTTGAGCTTTATATCCTTGCCGGGCTTGTATTTCGTTCCATACTAGTTGAGACACTATAAATTTGGCTGAAGTTATTTGGTGGAGGTTGTACGTTATGATAGAACAGCCAATACACCTGATGACTGCAAATTGTGGTAGTTCGATACTAATTTGCGTGGTGGTGTGGATTAGTCATTAAAGATTTAGGTTGGAAAGGTTGTAGGTACTGATGATTCATGAGTTTGTCGTCTTGAGCCAAAGCTTTGCAACATTTACTCCAAGTGGTGTTGTGACTATAGTCAATGTGCACTGTAAGGCTTTGTTCAAAAGATAAAACCAAAATTAGTTTTCCTTTAAAGCGCCAATAATCACTGCGCGTGCTTTACATGAAATGCTGTTTCAGAAAGTGATAGTTTATTTACGTTCATGTTTATTCACAATGTATTGCTTCTGTTTGTGAAATTTGTGAAAAAAGTTTCTATACTGTTTGTCTGGCAAATCAAATTGCAATGTAAGAGGAGAGATTTTTTTTAAAAAATTGAAATAAATAATTTTGAAATAAATGACAAATGCCTTAAAAGATTTCTTAAAAGAAGTCTCTCAAACTTTAAAGTAGGTTGTGAAAAAGCCATTTACAATACAAACATAAACCAATAAGCCAATAAATAAACCAATAAACTAATAAATAAACAAACAAACAAATAAAAGAACAAACGACTAGCCCACCTGTGAAATAATTTTGATTTTTTAAACTAATTTAAAAACATAGTTTTCATAACTAATTCATAATAGATTTATTAATTTAGATGGTAGAAAATATTTTTCTTGCTATTTTAACAAGATACTTTAAAGTCTTAACTAGGTTATTTAAGTTAAGGCAAGTTAGATAAATTAGGCAAGTCATTGGACAACAGTGGCTTGTTTTTTAGCCAATAGAAAACATGTACAGTATTTCTTTACATTGGCTAAACATATTGTCCTTTGAAATGTTTTAATTCCAACCAGACTAAATAAAATAAAAATAACAAATACCATAAAAAAGTTGTTGCTCTGTTAAACCTCACTTCAGAAATATTAGAAAAATAATTACATTTTCATAGAAGGGCTAATAAATGAGACATATTATCGAAAAGCCTTGTTTCAAAGTCTTGTAATAATTTTTAGGGTTGGGTTTAGGGTCGGAGTTAGTGTAAGTTGACATGTACTTGCAAAGTTTCTTATAGTCAGTTAAATGTTTGTTGAAGGAGCCGTATCAACACATACTAAGCAGACAGTCTTCTAATACTCAAATGGACCATCAAAATAAAGTGTTACTGATAAACAGTTAAATCAACACAAGCTCACTGCAATTCAGAACTTTTTTAGATTTAGTGGCTAAATTCATATGAATTTATATGATCTCAGTTGCGTAATTTAGTACGATGTGCTCTTCCCCCAACGATGAGGTTGGGTGCTACACCTCCTTTTTAAAATTGTACATTTTCATATGACATATTAGTACGGTGGCCGAGAAAGCTTAACGCGCTGCAATTTAAGAAAGCACATGCAATAACAAAAAACAC
>CAIGQQ010037719.1:8146287-8178009 GCA_903798035.1 Danio albolineatus | reverse complement strand
TGCTTCCTTCATTTCAATATGAAATCCTTTTGATGGAGTGTAGTGTTGATGCTTTGTTTTTGTTATTGAAAGTTGTAAAAACGATTCTAACTTCAAAAGAACATCTACTGTACCAGAGTCCATGTCAACTATGTTGATAACAGTACAGAGGACAAAAATCACTGGAATCACTTTCAGAATGACCTTTTTCCAGTGAATAAAATAATTATAATGTTAACAGTCTACCAGAATCCTCATTACTTTAATGAGCTCACACATTTAATGTGACAGACCAGAAAAAAAAAATAAACTGTAGGCTGCTAACAATAAACAAATTAGTATAATCTATTAGTGTGGATTATTTTTGTTGTAGTTAGTTTGTAGAAAAGAACACCATATATAGATATGATAGATGAACAATGCCTATAAAAGATAAAGCAGTTTGGTATTCATTTTTAGCTTAGCACTCTGCCTGCCAAGTCAAGCTATTCCGCTAACTGTGTTTACTTTCATGCCCTACCAGAACTTTTAATGCTACAATGCTAAAAAAAAAATCTTATTATTGTACTTATCTGTCTTGGTGTAAACATCCTTTTACTCTTTGTACTCATGTAGTAAAGAGCAATCAGCACATTCGACCACATCTTTGATTGTTTACAGATTAAAACAAACGGTAAATCGCTAATTTAGCTATTTTCATATGCTAACTGTGCCATTTAAATGGCCACAAAACCCCCCAGTCTCAGCGGAGTGTTTTCACACCTCTAGTCTGGAAAAGCTCAGGAAAGTGGGTGTGTCCAGACGCAGGGGGAGAAAGACAGTGACTGTGTTTACATGGACATCGGTAATCAAATTATTTGCCAAATTATTAATTTGTCGACTTATTGGAACTTTCTCTTTAATCCAGGAACATTTCTTGCATGCCCCCATGACAAATGAGATGCGAGAAACTGCTTCCTTGCCGACTGAACACTAACAGGTACAAGCAGTTTTCGAAGTGATCATGAATATTAATGAAGTTGCGCTGCTTACACAATAGAGCGCGCTGGTTGGTTCGAACCAAGTCTTTCTCATGAATCAATGCTGCACGCTCAGAGACGTCAGGATGCACTCGCTGGTACAGACGTCCACTCTCCACGCTGGAGTACATGCATAGATCTCATCGGCGTGACGCAGCCTCAAAAATTCGTTTCAAACCGGAAGAACGAATTTGTTTGAAATAACGCGAAAACAACCAATTTTCCCTTTTTAGTCAATTATACGTGTCCTAATAGTGTTTATAGCAGCGTGGAACACATATATGACTGTCAACAGCTCAGAAAAAATGTGTTTTGGTGTTTCGTGACCCTTTTAAGTGTTTGATTCTCCACAAAAATCAAATGAATCATTTTATTACATGATTCCCTCTTATAATTTATTGTAATTGGTCAGACATTTTAATGTATGCTGTTCTAAGGTAGAAAAAATGGATTATGCCAATAGCACAGGCTCATCCTGGTGCTACAGATAGTGTTATCTTGCTATCTTGTTATCTTATTATTAAGACAATAATATGATTAAGGTGTTTACATGAGTTTCTTTTTGGACGTTCCTTTCATGCTCTCGTTTTACGTTATACCACATAATTTGATTAATGTCATTGCGTCACCAGGCTATCCACGTTTCCTCCAGAGTTTCATGTAATTTCGGGTGTTTCACTTTTTATTTATTTATTTAACTGCAGTCTGACACTTTCACTTTAATTCTGGAACAATTTAAAATCTGATTATTGGTGTCCATGTAAATGTGCTCACTGTCATTTTATAGAGCAAATTATCTTGTTAGCTCAAAAAGTTACACTGTTTAGAAAACACCATTGCCAGTCTACACACATACACTAAACCTAATAGCATTGTTGCATTTGGCTGGTTATTTCCCAAAGAACTCATAAGGACTCCTTCTGCTGTTTTTTTTAAAAATTAATCAAAAGAAAGTTATTTGCAGGGCTTTAAATCCAAAACCTCACTATAGGGATCACTCCTGCCACTCATATCCCATTCAACCAACCAAACACACACACACACGCACGCACAAATAAAAATACAATGACATTTCTCTGCTCTGATGGTTTTATTGACAGCCTGTCAGATTTGAACTCCCATGATTCCAAGCTCACTGAACTACAAAGGCACTGGTTTCACTCTCTATACGACCTTCAAATAAGTCTTAGCTTGCTATGAGTTAGAGATTTTATAAAGGTACAGTAGTGTTAGAAAATGTATAGCATAATACAAAATAAACTATATATTATGAAGTACATTTAATGAAATATATTACTTTTTTTGTACATCATATAATACATTTAAATTAAATTAAATGAATAATTAAAAAATAAATAAAATAAAATTAAATTAAATTAAAATATAACAAAAAATAAACAAATAAACAAATAAATAAAAACAAATGAATAAAATTTAATTTAATTAAAACATTTAAAATAAACAAATTAATTAATTCAAAAATAAATTAAATTAAATTAATTAATTAAATTCAATAAATAAAATAAAAATAAATAAATCAATAAATCAATAAATCAATAAATCAATAAATCAATAAATAAATAAATAAATAAATAAATAAATAAATAAAATAGATACAGGAAAATGCTCTAAATAAACTGGATGTAGTGAGCTCATTTATCAGTGTTCATCAGGTGACGGGAAAAAAACAGCATGGGTTTTAATTTGGAGACTGTTTCAAGGTCTGAAAGCGTGTTGTCTGTGGTCTCATTAAAGATGATGAATGAATGAGTGCCTACGGGGTGCCGCGTTGAACAGCGGGACGAACTTTCATGTGGCCACACTTGTTTGCATACGTTTGTGTGCATGTGGGCTGTAATTCCTCAACATCTGTCAGGTTCAGACGTCTCCCAAATCGAACTACAGAGGAAAGATCCAGGGCGGTCTTTTTATTGGCGTACTCCCTCAAGGCAAAGATGACATTCACAGGTAGAAAAGCGTTTCTTTTCCACGCACTTCTCTTTTTATAACTTAGCTGAAAGCAGGCTCTTATGTTGGCGCAGTCACACTAGTCCTCAGCGGAGTCTCTTCAAGAAGTGAGACTGTGAAAATTAAAACACCCGCTGACATAATACTACATGAAAATGTGTGACATTTACAGTGTTATGCATAACTGTTCCACATTTGAGGATCCGCATATGAAATAACAATTAAATGAAGTTTTTAACATTTTTGAAGCCATCTCGAGCGCTGTTTGACTGCACAAAATTCTCTTTCTTGACAGCTCATTCAAAATTAAAGTATGATTCATGTTCAAAGCTCAAACGGCTTTATTTTAGAATAAGCTTTTCAGAAGAAGACAAAGAAGCATATGTGATGGTTAAAAACTATGAACTGATGGTCACTGGTCAAACAACAGATAGCTCCACCTCCAAACTTACACCATTGGTTTGATCTACTGTTGCTATGTCATGATAAAACAAATAAAAGAATGTATTCTAATGTTCATTAGACCAAGCATTAGACTGATTTCAGCCAGCCACCATTTTAAAAGCGAAACCGAGGCTGCGGTGGGAATAAACCTGAAAGTATCGCCTGTGTCACACAGGAATGGTGTGTACCTGGCTGTATATCTTATCAGCGAAGAGAAAGCGACATACATTTATTATATCACCACCTTCCGAGTGACCCGAATGTCCGTTCTGAAGGGAAAGTGAAACTAAAAAGGATTGCAGACCTCATTTCAGTTAAGGGAAAAGGCACTAGTTAGTTAATGTCATCTTTTCCAAACACACAGTTTAGATGGCATTTATCAAACTCAAGTTAATAAACTGATTCACTATAATAGACTTGTCATGATACTGAATTTTGACACTGAAATAAAAAATAATAATAATAAATGGCAATTTTCCGCTAACATTTAAGCACTGTTGAACACAATAACACTAATTTGTCATAGTATTCACCAGTGCTCAACAGAATACTGATAACCTTCATGGCCAATCACAGTCATTTCTGCTGAGCACTGGTTAATAATATGGCAAATCAGAGGTGTTTAAGAACTTAAGTGGCACTTAAATGTTAGCGAGAAAGAGAGGTTTTTAAAACTTCAGTACTGGGACAACACAATTACAGAGAACATGAGGGTGTGCTACAGGTGACTGCATTGGGTAACACTTTATTTCGATGGTCCATTTGAGCATTAGTATACTGTCTACTTAATATCTGTTGATACTGACATTCAACAGACATTTAACTGACTGTAAGAAACTTTGCTAGTACATACAACTTACACTAACCCTACCCCTAACCCCAACCTAACAGTCTACTTATAATCTAATGAGAATTAGTTGCAATGTAACTTAAATTCAACAAATGGACCATCTAAATAAAGTGTGACCCTGCATTGTTTTATCGCTCACTGGGTCACATAGGCTGAAGCAGGGAAGCCCCCACAGTGTTTACCTGGTGCCATGAACTAAAGCCTAGGAGGACACTTAAGCTTTATTACTCTTTAAGAGATTTGGTTTGATGCCTATGCTTTTAATTGAATAAACTAAACTTAACTGAATGATACTAAAGTGATGTTTACACCATATCTGCATTTTAAAATTGCGACAACAGCTGGAAGTTTGTAGTCCACAGCATGTTGTTGCAATGTTTACAGTGCTGATCCTCTACTTCCATGTTTCTTCCCACCGCAGCCTCACTTTCGTGTTTTAAAATGGCAGCTGCGTGAAATACGCGTATTGGCCAACTTCTAGTTTATAACTAGAAGATAATTATACACAAAAAAGTATGCAATTTCTTTAAATTGGCATAGCCATCAACAAAATACTTAACATAAAATAAACAGTTTTAAACAAACTAGAATTTTATAGATCATATCCACTCAAATATATTCAGAGAAATATTTTCAAATTACTTATTTAAAATGAGTTGAAAAAACACAATTCTTTTGTGGTTTTTGGAACAACTTAACTGTTTTATGTTCAATGCACTTAAAATTTGTAAAAAAGACTAAGTTAACTTAATCGATTTGTGTTGGAACAACATGAGTGGTTTCCACTCAATTCATCCATGTTGTCCCAACACAAATCGATTAAGTTAACCGACTGCGCAAACGTAACTAATTTAGGCGGATTGTACATAAAACAATTAAGTTGTCCCCATTTTTTTTCATGTAGATAAATTGATCATAAAGCAGGACCACAAGATGTAGATTAATGCTGTATTGTATGAAAATTCAACGTCAAGCACTTGAACCAGCAACCTTTTTGCTGTGAGGCGACAGCGCTACCCACTGTGCCACCGCATCGCCCACAATTGCAAACTATACTGTACATAAATTATAAATTGTTGCATTTTATTGTCAGAAACGGTAACAGCATTGTAATGTGGAAACAGTAATGTAGTTCAAAACTTGTTACTGAAAAATGTCATTTAGGCCGTTAGTGACACCTTTTATTTTCAATGCTGTTTTTCCCATCACTGTGTGTGTGTTTGTTTGTTTATTTTGTTTTATTTATTTTATATTTTGGAGGGGAATTTGTGCACCACATGGAACTACAAACAGATACACACAATAGCAGACAGGAATCTTAACTATTCAGTGCTTTACAGAGTAATCGGCAATTGCGTTTTATCTTGTCAAAGCCAGGGCCGACACTTGCAGCACAAACCACTGCGCTGGTACTTTTGGGAGATCTTTCAACTCTGTCGTTTTATTATTGCATTTAAATAACTGAAAGCCAAATGGTGCTTCAGTCAGTGTTGTGTTTGGAGAGGCTGCTGTTAATGAAATCAACAGGGACTGATAGTTATCGTATGTGTTAAAATACTGCTTTGAGGCCTCTGCTGTAATATTCTGGTGACCTTGTGTTTGGTAAGACGTTTTCGGTATGGAGGAGAACTGGTGGAGTGTTTCCTCTAGGCACAAGTGAGTAGACTAACTAATTAGATCTTTATCCGACAGGGTCAGAGCTCTGTTAACAGAACGATGGAAATGAAACAACGTGACTGGGGGTGGGAAAGAAGTTTAATTGTTGGAAACTGAAGCTATAAAGCTAAATATATATTGTGTGTATGGTTGATTGAGAGCAAGTTGTCAAAAGAAATAGTTATAGTTCAGAATTTTTTTTTTTTGTAGAATTTACTTGGAAGGTTGGAAAAAAGAACATCATACTTTATTTTTTTTGATGCAAGTCTCGCTACTAATTAACTCTAACTATTATTTTTAGCTCAATAAACACCTAATTTGCTGCTTATATATATCCAGCAAGCATTTTTTTTATCATGTCTAATAGATAGTAGAGGAAAGAGTACTGAAGAATCATGCCCAAGTAAAAGTACCATTACTTGCACAAAAATGTAGTGCAAGTTGAGGAAAAGTATCTGTAGTAATATTAAATATTAAGTATGAGTAAAGTAGCCCTTTTAAAAGTACTCAAAAGTAGTTAGTATTACACTGTGAAAGGTGGATGCCTTTACAGAATGTTACGTTTACACATCCCTGCACAAACAACATGTAGTGTATTTAGGGATCTTCCTCTTTTCGTTCGCTCCTTCCAATCTTCCTTCACTTATTTGTTTGTTCTCACCTTCCTTTATTCATTCGTTTGTTCCCTCCTTCCTTCGTTCACTTGTTTGTTCGTTCATATTTTTGTTCCCTCCTACATTAGGTCCTTTTGTTCATTCGTTCGTTTGATCATTTCTTCCTTTGTTCCTTCCTTAATTTGTTCAGTCCTTCCTTGAATTCTTCCTTCATTCGTTTGGTCCTTCCTTCTTTCCTCCCTTCATTTGTTTGCTCATTCTTTCTTTCATATTTTTGTTCCTTCCTTCATTAGGTCTTTTGTTCATTCGTTTGTTCCTTCTTTCCTTCCTTAGCATGTTCAGTCCTTCTTTGAATCCTTCCTTCATTTATTTGGTTTTTCGATCCTTCCTTCCATTCCTTGTTCGGTCCTTCCTTTTATTTGACCTTTCCTTCCATTCTTGATTCGTTCCATTTAGTGACCGTTTAAGGCTTGTTTGGTGATTTCAGTCATCATACAGTAGACATCCATAATTTTCAGTGACATGCAGTTTATAAAATGTCTCTGGATCATTGCCTGTAAAGATTTTGGACATCTTCTTGGACATTTTTAATGTTTCCAAAAGGTTTGCTGCATTTATAAATAGCCAATGTCTTGAGGTTGTTAAGTATGATACGATTCACTTTCTATGTGTGATTTAATTGGACGGAAATCACAGGACTGATTTTTCTACTTTAGACAATGACCATAGACAAGAAAGAAATAAAGTAGTGACTGCTGGTTGAAGGAAAGTAGTGGAGTAAAAGTACCAATACTGCACTAAACATGTACTCAAGGGAAAGTAAAAGTACACATTTTTAAAACTACTCAGTAAATTACAATTCCTGCGAGTATTTGTAATTAGTTACTTTACACCACTGCTAAAAGATGTCTAATATACCTCTAAACATCATCTTGGATAAAACAAGGCTAATTTTGGACTGTCAGTGAAAATCGAATAGATATCTAAGAATAGGCCAAGACTAGACTAGTCAAACAAACAGAAATTAATGACAACACGTATATAGTCTGTCTAAACTGTCTATACGACTTGACTGTTTTAGGCTATTCTGAAATGTCCATTAGATTTTCACTGACAGCCCAAGATTAGCCCTGTTTTAGCCAAGCTGCCCACATTTAGATGTCTATTAGACGTTTATTAAACACAAAATTGTTTGCTAGGTAATAATTAGTAAAGGTAGAAGTGTGGTTTAGGTATAAGGGGAGGATTAAGGCTGTAAAATACGATCATACAGATGGTCACTCTTTATTTTGATGGTCCGTTTGTTGAATTGAAGTTACATTGCAACTAATTCTCATTAGATTATAATTAGACTGTTAGGTTGAGTTTAGGGTTGGGGTTAGGGGTAGGGTTAGTGTAAGTTGGCATGTACTTGCAAAGTTTCTTACAGTCTGTTAATGTCTGTTGAAAGTCAGTATCAACAGATATTAAGCAGACAGTCTACTAATACTCAAATGGACCATCAAAATAAAGTGTTACCATACAGACTATGTGCTTTACAATGGTCCATCGCTATAATGCGATTAACCTTTTATGTCTTTGCAGTTTCGCTGATTTTAAATTTTTTTTGTGCAATTTGTAATACTTTTAAATTTTTGTATTTTTTTTTATTAACAGCGCATTTTGTTGTGCGTCCTGATTGGCTGTAGACCATTGTCAATCAATCTCCTCCATGTCTCTTGTACAGTACAGAATATGTTCAGCTTGCCAAATTAACATGAATCTTCTATCGTTTGCAGTGTGAGTTCCAACAAGAATGCAAAAAGGGTTTTAACTGTACACTATAACTGTATGCAGCTAGACCATCGTAAAGGGGGTTGAACACCTCCATGCATTTTAGAATAGTAAACATAGGTTTATATCAAGGTACGCACGCTGGCGTCCCAAGTTGGCGGCTATCTGCGGCGCCCAGCTATGACTAGGGCCACACGGAATCTGCGCGCGCAGAATTCCGCAGATTTTTAGCCCATCATTGATTCTGTATATTTATTTGTGTAAATGTGTGTAAATTTATATTTATTCAGTGTTTAAATTAATTTCAGTAATAATATTGACTAATATGAAAATATTCTTATGATTTATTCACAATACAGTTTGTAAAGTACTATTTTCAGTGTTTTAGTAGATATTTTATATTTGAGAGACATGCTTTGTTTACCAAATAAAGCGGATCTAATTAGATTTGTATAGTAAATATTAAATACAAGTTAAAAAGGTATTACTTTTTATTTCATATATTACGATTTTAGTCACAATACTGCCAAAGTCAATCGCAGAAATAGCAAAAAATGTCCGCAGATTCCGTCTGGCCCTAGCTATGACTCAGGACACTGTTGATATTTATTTTATTTTAAATAACATGTGAATGTGTGCGTGTTACTTCCAAATGTCATGTGGGCGGTGCATCTGGATGAAGTCTGCTACTTTTGTGGATCGATGCAGGAAAAAAGGACATTACACTGCATGCCGACTTTATCCGCACAAAAGCCAAAAAGCTTTATGAGCCTTTTGCTGACAGCGATGAATGTTTGCACCCGACAACAGGTTTTGATCTTTGGTTTCATTTTAATAGTACTATTTTTATACAAAAGTTTGAACTTTGAGAGTGTTTAAACGAGAGAAAAGTATGAAAAATATTAATGCCTGTCTGAGAAAAGTGTATAAAGTGTGTATGAGGGATTTTGCCTTTAAACATCTATAATAATTGTAAAAAACAAAAGCTGACTACTTCACAGATTTTGCCTAACGGGGTTATTTTTAGAACGTAACTCCTGCGAATAACGAGGAACCACTGTACAAGTAATAATAAACAGCCAATGTTTTAAAAATGGGCATGTAATATGCCACTAGAATTGGTATTTAAACTAAAGTGTTACCAAAAACCCCTTAGGCACAAAGCAAGAATTCGCCATTCTATGTTTAGCCCAATGCATAGGGGGATATAAACATTTATGTGTTTGCAGATTGTGAAGGTGTTTGGGATATTCTGCTGGGTCTAATATCTCCTGTTAGTTTAATGTGGGAACAATCATCCAGCATATTGAAGTTAAATTATGCAACCGCTGTAGGATAACTTTTACAACTGCGTCTGTTCAAACAGTGCTATGTAAAGCTTTTATTTCCCCTCGTCAGCAGGGTAATTAATACTCCTTTTATAATTACATCTATTCGCATCCACTTTGCATAAACGTCTTCTGCTGGATTTGCATTCAGTGTATGTAGCAAACATGTTTACATGCAAATATTCATAGGCGTGAAAATGCATTCAGACGGGCACAAACATTCTTGTCGTGTTTTCTACGGTATTTGCGTTCGAATTTAATGAGACCGATGTAAGGGATTTTTAATGCTCCTTGGTTAATTTCATTCCTACAGAGATTAAAAGACCGCCCACACATGCACACATGTTTGAGTCTTGGGGCACTGAAGGATTGACAGTTACGAGAGTATCCGCGTGAGTATGACACACTCTGGGGGTCAGCGGTAAATCAGTTGACGTCAGCTGAGGAATTGAATTGTCAATTTCAATCTTGAGCCTGGGCATTAGAGGAAAAGGCTTCTCTGTTTTTGTGAGGGCTTTAGGAATGAGAAGTGACTATGGTAGAATTGGATGCTTCGATTCTAGACGGCTGGGATGGCTTGGTGTTGATTGTGTGACGTTTTAATGACAATATTTGTAGTATAATTTATTTAAATTACATTTAAACTTGTTTGTGTGATATTAAAATGTGAAGTATACGTTCTCTCTGTACACGGCGAGTGTAGAAAATGGATGAATTAGCATTAACGGGAGTCCTGCTGAGCATTCAGTGATTATTAGATAGATTTCTTTGAAGTTGCGAAGTTAGCCTTGGGCTTAATGTTTGTAGCTTCAAACTGCAGTAAAAGAATATACAATATTACGTCACATCTAAGGATGCTAATGTTTACAGCAAGAGGTGAATTACAGGGCATTTAAAAAAGATACTTTACCAGGTAGTTGCATCATCTCCAAGCCTGGCCAAGCTGTTTAAACAGGATTTATTAGTAGTTTAAGGAATTTGGTCAAGTCAAGCCTTAGGCCACTCCACCATCTTAGATATTGATGATGACATTCATAATGAAACACTACACACAGTCTTTCTACAGCGTTGTATCCCTGGATAAGAATCTCATGTGCACATACATTCAATATTCTGTCACTTGCTGTGTCGCAAGATGTTTTTATGAATTTTTATATCCAAGGAAACCACAAGAGTGACATGAATGAATGGTGTTGTTTGTATAATGGTAATCCTAAATGAATCCTTTGAGGCACTGTAAAACCGCAGCGACTTGCAAAGAATAATGGCTGTTCTACATTCAAGTCCTTAATTATGCTGTCATTTATGCTTTCTTTACAACAATTTTGAAGCTTTTGTTATTTGGAGCAGTACATTTTTCTATAACCAAACATTGTCAAAACTAGCATGGTATGGACAACATTTTATGGCTTTACAAATAAAACACATGCATTCATGTTATTTGCATGTTATTTTAAGTTCATCTAGTTTGCATTTACAGCAAAATGATAATAATAATAATAATGATGATTTCCTATTTTTCTCCCCAACCCCTTTTTCTGTTTCACAGTTCCAACGAGTGACTGGTTGAAAGCACTGCCCAGCATTTCAGAGGAAGAGAAGTCAAGAAATCAAAGACCATGAGTTGCAGCTGTGGCAAGCCATGCTATAACCCTATAACACGAACCACGTAAAATGGGGACTATGTTTGGCATTATGGTTCCTGAAGAGCTGTAACTGCCCTCAAGACCATTTCCCCCCTCCCAGTGTCTTTGTAATCCTGTTGGCCGTCCATCTCCTGTGATCATTTTTTTTCTTACTTTATGCCCTAACCTTTTTTTTTTTGTTTCCCTCCTTGATCAAAACAAATCCAGTTTTTTGCTCCAAAAATGGCCTGCGGGATCAGCTTACCTTGTGCTGTTCCAACCTCCTTTCTCATCCTCTCTCTCCCTATTTTTCTCCTCTTCCATGCACCTTCATTCGTGAGGGGTGACTGCTGGCTAATTGAAGGGGATAAAGGCTATGTGTGGCTGGCAATCTGCAGTCAAAACCAGCCTCCATATGAGACAATCCCACAGCACATTAACAACACCGTCCATGACTTACGGCTGAATGAGAACAAGCTCAAGGCAATTTTCTTCAGCTCCCTCAGTCGATTCACCAACCTTACCGACCTCAACCTCACCAAGAATGAAATCTCCTACATTGAGGACGGTGCCTTTGCAGGACAGGCCAATCTACAGGTCTTGCAGCTGGGATATAACAAGTTAACCAATCTCACAGAAGGAATGTTGCGAGGGTTGGGACGAATGCAGTGCCTATATCTGCAGCATAACCTTATAGAGGTGATTGCAACCAATGCCTTCTGGGAGTGCCCAAGCCTTAGCAGTCTCGATCTTTCCTCCAACAAATTAGCAAAGTTGGACGCATCCACCTTTACTGTGTTGGGTGGTCGGCTAATAGTATGCGAACTAGCTGGAAATCCTTTCCACTGTGGCTGTGACTTGTACACCTTCCTTATTTGGCTGGAGGCATTTGACAATGTCACTCACACCTATGACAGGCTCCAATGTGAGACCCCGAAGGAACTTTTTGGTTACCCTCTTGTGAGCCCCAGAGGTAATCATGGAAGAAATGCTCGTTCCATTCTGTCATCTATGTGTAAAGATGGTGTGATTGTTGGTGGCATAACTGCCCTGCCTCCAGACTTAGACTCTTCAGGGATGGAGATAGATTTTTATGATCAGATAGGGCCTCATTTACAGCCCACAGCTTCATCTACTACAGACCCAACGTATAGTCCAAACATTAGGTTGCAAACTGTCTCCTTCTCAACAGCATCTCTCTTGGTTCAGATACCCAAGCCCTACAGTAAGATGTACATTCTAGTGCAGTACAACCACACCTATGTGTCGGATGTCATAAACCTAAAGAACAAGAAGCAAACTGTCACATTAAACGACCTAAAGCCCCATACAAATTACACCTTTTGTGTGGCCTCGATTCGCAATTCTCAGCGGTACAATCACACTTGTCTGAATTTTGCAACACGGGCTCCAGGGCCTGATGACTTGCGAGCAAGTCGTTCTACCACCACCCATTACATTATGACCATTCTAGGCTGCCTGTTTGGGATGGTCATTGTGTTGGGCTTGGTGTATTACTGCTTGCGTAGGCGTAGAATGCAGGAGGAGAAGGAAAAATCAATTAGCGTTAAGAAAACCATTTTAGAGATGCGGTATGGGCCAGAGGCAGCTGCTGCAGCAGCCAAGGATCCTTCAGCCTTGCAGAAACTTCATGACCAGTCTCATCATCAACATCACCACAGCAAGTTGTCCCAATCAGCATCCTCAAGCTTGGGCATCCTTCATGGTTCCGCAAACACCACCTCTTCTCGACTTTCTTCCTTGCCACAAGTGGAGAAGATGGCTACGGCTTTTTCAGAAGCCATGGCTACGAGTAAGGGCAACTACATGGATGTACGAACTGCAGGACGAGAGGAGCAAATGAGAGATGGAATTGTAACTGGGTCAGGGGATGAAATAGGTAGAGATGAAAATGGCATTAATGGAGGAGATGACTCTGATGATGATGATGGCAGAGATTCAACATCTGAGATCTCCACCATTGCCAAGGAGGTGGACAAGGTAAATCAGATTATCAATAACTGCATTGATGCACTCAAACTAGATTCTGTAGCAGTTGTGGCAGCAGCTGCTGCCACAGCAACTACAGCAGATAACACTGCCTCTCCACCACCTCCTAGTGTCCCTTCATCGGTCAGGGGGCTAATTCCACTTTCCCCTACCATCACAGAGACATGCCAGATCATGTCATCCCCAAAAATTCGTCCTCCACCTACTGTTCCTCTTGTTTTGCCCCTTTCTGAGCGACCTGGCATCAGTGGAGGGGGCTTTCTTTCCCCTCCCTACAGGGACCCACCCCCAGCTACAGCATCACGGCCCTTGCAGAGACAACTCAGTGCAGATGCCGCAGTTGTCCCCATCAATCCTGTTAAAAACCGCTGCAGCGTGTCATCTGGTGGCTCTGTCAAAAGTGCTCGGGTTTTCAGCCTGGATGTTCCTGACCCTCGAAGCCCCGAGCAATGCAAGAGCAAGTACCCTGAGAAAGGCAGCCCTGTTCGGTGCGGGGAGCCACTAGAGAGGTTGCCCTTGATAGGGGTTCAGGGAGTCAGTAATGGCAGAGGAGATGGTGGCAGCGGGGGTGGAAGGGGAGCCGGTGGTGGCAGTGGTGGTTCGGGTGGGTGTGGTGTTGTGGTTGGTGGTGGGAGCAGCATGGCTCAGCAGCACCACTTGGAGGTGCACCCAGACTACCACTGCTCAGAGCACCGACACTCCTTCCCCGCTCTCTACTATGAGGGTGCCACTGACTCCCCTGCCCAGAAAGTCTCCTTTTTAAAGCCTCTCACTCGCACCAAGAAGGACACTGCCTACTCTCAGCTTTCTCCCCGCCACCACAATTACTCAGGCTATTCTTCCAGCCCTGAGTACTCCTCCGAGAGCACTCTTAAAATCTGGGAGCGATTCCGACCCTACAAAAAAAGCCCCCGTGAGGAGGCCTACATAGCTGCTGGTCATGCTCTTCGGAAGAAAGTGCAGTTTGCAAAGGATGAGGATCTCCATGACATTCTGGACTACTGGAAGGGGGTGTCAGCACAGCAGAAACTGTGATGCTTGAGAGACACAACAAAGTGAGAAGTTGTTGAGAAAAGGACCGATGGCTTTTGAGACAGCTCGGCAGACTCCATCAGCAGGTGCTTTGGTCCCTACAGGCCACCACAGAGACAAGTGTTCTGAAAAAGACAGAATTAAGCAGGTGTTCCAAACTCATTAAGGCATCGGTGTAAGGCAAGCGACCATAAATGCACAGGAAGTGTGGCACTTAAAAAGGCATCCAGTTTCAGTTTAAAATATTTACCTTGTGTACCACCTGTGCACTTTTGCACTGTAGTTTGGTAAAATATAGTTTTTAAAAAAATGAGGAATTAGTGGTATTCATTTAACAAATGTCTGAATATAGTGGGAAGACAAGGTGATACCTAATGCTTTGTCAAGATGATTATTTTACACTGATAGCTAGTAAGGACAGAAGATTTATCTTGATTGAATCCACAGATCAAAACAGGGTTACCCTGTTAATACCCATTACAAATGTCTACTAGTACAAAGCATATTCCCTGTTTGGAGACACCCACACAAATTTTACACAGCATGTGTGGGACACAGTTATCAAGCCAGAGGCAGCCAGTTGGACATGCTTTATATTCAAGCAGTGTGGCAATTCGATAATACACAGAATGTTAATTCCTTTTTGCAATTCATTTGTGGCAGAGCCAGCCTCAAAGATATTTTCCTCTTCATTTGTAATCTTTAGACATTATTTTATACAAAGAAGGGGAAAAGTACAGTACTATAGGGTTTAAGATTGGAGACTAGAGACTAGATCTGAAAAAAACAAATATGATTTAAAATGGCAGCTAGAGATAAACCCCAGTTGTAATAGTCTGAAATAGCCAAGGTTCGCTGAGGTGTATTAAATGTGTTGGTGTATTACACAAAGGGTTTTGCCTTGTTTAGCCAAAATGCCAAAGCTAACCTTCAAGCTACACTTAACAAAATGTTAAACCTAATCTGAAAGGTACAACTTTAGAAAATGCTGAACTATTAATTTCATAATAATGATCTTTCCTGTGTGTGGGTACGACTTTTCAATAACCACAGAAAACCTTGTACAAGCTTCAAAAGTTTCAATCATACATTGTAATGGTTTAACCTGGTCAGTTCTGTTGTATTTTTTCATTGAATATTGTATTAGCATATATCTCCCCACTGTTCTGATCGTCTGTTTCTGTCTATAACCCACTTTTGCTGACCTGTGGTCAAAGTAGGGAAGCTATGAAACAAATTCAATTATTCCTCACATCTGATTTTTAAGAACTTGTTATTATCCTTGCATGGCAAAATAGGGAAAATTAATTAGTCATTTGAAGCAGAGGAGTCAAGGGGTCACATAGGTGCTTATATTATTAACACTGCCAGATTGGAGATGTGATTGAAATTAATCTCGCCCTTTCCGGTCAGGTCATCACCCAGAATGCGTCCCTGGAGTTTTGCTGATTCGCCAATGGCAATAAAAGGCAAGCCCAAGCTCTTTGTACTTAAGAGCAATTTATTGGATTAAGATGTACACCTCCGGCTCCTCAAATGAGGTTCTGTGCTTTGAGATTTCAGGTGTTTTAATGACATTTGTTGTTTACTAATGAATGTAGATCTCAAGAGCTTATGTTTGACACGCACTGGATTCTCCTGAGTGCAGGCGTCATTAGAATTCCGCCAGTACATGAAAATTGATTTTCATTTTACAATTGCATTTGGCGTACATCAATAGCATGTCACATCATCCGTCAAGATTCCAAATCAATGCTCTGTAATTGAGAATTGACACTGTCAGTTCAAAATACAGAGAGCCAATTTACTTAAACCTCTCAAAGGAAAAACCTACCTGCGGTCAACCATAGTCTAAAGCAATGGTCTCAGTTCCTGGAAGGCCACAGCTCTGCATAGTTTTGCTCCAACCGCCTCCAAGTCACACCTGCTGAATAGTCCAGTGTTAAACACTTTGATTAATTGGATCAGCTGTGTTTGATTAGGGTTGGAGCAAAGCTGTGCAGAGCTGTGGCCCTTCAGGAATCGAGTTTGAGACCTGTGGTCTAAAGAGATCTAAAGACAGCATTCACATTTAGAAACTGGTTACCCTCTTAAAGGATCACTCCATTTTTTTTATTGTTTTTGGATATGAGCTCATTTTACAAGTCCCCTAGAATTAAACCGAAGAGCTCTACTATTTTTGAATTGGTTCAGCCAATCTCCAGCAAACTTTTAGCTTAACTTAAAATCATTCAATCGCATTAGACCATTAGCATATTGCTTATATTTAAAGCTTGACGCTTCTATAGTTATAAAGTGTACTAAGATCAACATTATTTTCTTGGTTGATGCGGCCAGGAAATATATTTTCATTTTGGCATAATAATCAAGAAACTTTGCAGCCATACCGTGGCTGCAGCAGGCACAATGATATTCTGTTGTTACCTAGTTTTCAGGCACTGCATAATATCATTCCACCTGCTGCGGCCATGGTACAGCAGCAAAGTTCCTTGACTATTATGCCAGAATGAGAGTATAGTTCCTAGCCATATTGGCATATACAGTAGGATTTTTTTTTCTCATTAGTTTTAATACAGATTAGTTATGCTTTAAATGACCAAATACTTTATTTTCTTTCTTTTCTTTCTTTCATTTATTATTATTATTATTATTATTATTATTATTATTATTATTATTATTTATTTATTTATTTATTTATTTATTTTTTTTTTTATTTTTTTTTTTTAATTTATTTATTTATTTATTTATTTATTTATTTATTTTATTTTATTTTGCATTTGAGGTAGATTCCAATGGTCTAATTCGATTCAATGGTAAGCTAAGCTAAAAGAGCTTCCACCAGACCCAGAGATCGGCTGAATAGTTTCACTAAAAAAAGAGGTAATACTCAACTGTATAACTCTAGGTGACTTGTAAAATGAACTTATTTTCAAAAAAGAGGAGTGTTCCTTTAAGAAAGAGGCTATAAAAATGCTATGAAAGAAATGTAAGAAAATGTAAGTGAACAAAAGATACATTAGTTTTTGTGGATGGCATTGACAAACACAAGCCTATTGCAAGGTCTACCATCATGCAACAAAGTGCATATTTTTCACCTTCTTTCGCTCACTTAAACTCATTTATTCCTATTTAAGACCCCAAAAGGTCCTCCCCCTTACTATTTTCCTAAACTCAGTTAAGAGATGAGTTCGCTAAACAGCCTCAAGACTTGCGTTATTGCACTGTGGTTGGGAGATACAAAGCTAAGACAATTGGATCGGAATTATTATGCTCTTGGAATGTTTTGTTTTATATTGTCGGCATATGGGAATGACAATTATTTGTGGTTTGATTTCCTGCTGATAGATTGGTTTTTGGTAGTGTATGTGTGTGTGTATGTATGTGGTCCTAAAGATATACAGTGTTGATGAGATGTAACTGATGGCTGACTGTGAAAACTGTGACAAACACACAACCAACAATCTATACTAACAACGGATACATACAGTATTATGTACAAGTAGTATTAGATTTCCAATGGGTATGTCCAGTGAAAACAAAATTGCTGTATGTGTACAGTACACAAACCTACAAACACGCGCACACATTGACACAAAGACATATGCAGAGTGTACAATCTACACATGCTGTATAAGTTTACAGACACATAGTCTTAAAAGTGCCCTCTCGGCACTAAAACAAAGAGTGAATTTATTTTAAAGGAAGGTGCCAAACATTTGTAAGATTGTAACTGTTTGTTGTCTAAATGTTATTTATTTGTCAAAGTAACTGCATATTTTTATGATTGAAATGTCATTGTTGTAGTTGGTGTTTATTTAATGTGATTTAAAATTTCTGAGAAGCACTATATACTGGATTTTTTTTTCTACCCAGAATGCACTCCTGATCATTCATATTTAAAATTTGATTGCATTTTGATTTCCAGCTAAGTTACTTAGCCGAAAACATCCAAATTATCCAAATTTATGCATCATTCACATTAAGGCTCATCGATTTCTATTTTAAGAAAGATTCTGTAGGATTCCTTGAAGCTTAATCAATGGAAAACAGTACAAAACAATAGGTTTGTACAAATAATTTGCCACAGTATGGCTAGGTAAAGTCATCCCCACCTCCCTCCCCATCTGTACAGAAGACTGTAGAGATTTAACAGTTTCCGTACTCCCACTAATAAAGTTTTCAACAGCGAAAGACTAACAGCCCACAATTCTCTGCCCTCCTACCATCTTGTCCATGGAGATAATAAGCCTTTCAAAATCCAACCATTGTCCTATGATGCACTTGTCAAATTTAGTTGCATGTTTGGAGTGTGATGAAGCCTTTACGCTATTTTTCCCATTCTTTTTTTCCAGAAAGTGTATTGTGTCAGCGATTTCTCTTTCATATCTCTCTTCCTCATGCACCAGCTGAACGTTCCCGCTTATACATCTGAAGCCTTGGCGAAGTGAATTTAGTGTGTGGTTTGAAAAGCAGAAAGGTTTTCTTGTTTTAATGAACATATGCACTTTTTACTACCTTTATCCAATCAGGTCCCTCTCAGGACCTCTGATTAGGCACCGGAACAGGGAATAAAATGTTATTCACCCTCTCCATGGTACCACTCTGTGTTTAATGCAAAAAGTATGAATCGTAGAGCATTCTCAACCCCCCCTTATCTCAAAATGTGTATTAGCTCAGCGGGTTGACCAAGACCTCAGAGAAGACCCCGCTGCGATTAAGGCTCGAGTTTCTCATGCCTTTCAGTCAAACATTGAGTAATAAGTGAACCGAGCCTAGGGAAGAGAACAAATATATTTAAATGATGGAACGGCACAGGTTTTAAGTATAGCATCGGTAATAAGGTCAGTGGGTTTGATGTAGACTACAGGGGATTGCTTACTTCATTCTGCTTTTGTAAACCTCCTCGTTTTTATGAACTATTTGAAGTCGATATGGAAAAGAACCGAAAAGTACTTTTTAAATCACATTTATTTTGTGCATAATTCATCTGCACTTTACTCCAATGCAAAAGAACAGTAATACTGTACATGATCTTTTATCAAGATGTAATATGTCTGTCTTTGTTTTTCGGAGATTTCACAGTATCTTCTGTTTCATGTTAACCAGCTAGTAAGCTAGTTGAGGATAGTGTAATAGTGGTCAGCTAGTACAAGTTGTGTGAGTAAACCTCACCCCCTAACCTCAAGAATACAAGTACCCAGCAAGCATTTTTTTGTTTTTAAAAAAGATGCTTAATAGATGTCTTATAAACGTCTAAAAATCACCTTGGCTAAAACGAGGCTAAATTTGGGCTGTAAGTGAAAATCTAATAGACGTCTAAGAATAGGCCGAAACTAGACTAGTCATCCAATAAACAGAAATGAATGACTGCACATATAAAGTCTGTCTATACGACTAGTCTATGTTGGGCTATTCTTAGATGTCCATTAGATTTTCACTGACAGCCCAGGTTTAGCCTTGTTTAGCCAAGCTTTCTACGTTTAGATGTCTATTAGACTTCTATTAAAGTTTTTCCCAATTGTTTACACACATTTTCCGAAAGCATGCCTCATATTGTCAGAGCTCTACACACAAATCAAGAAAACACGCACACATTGGGCAAAACTGTTCATTTCTTCTGCAAAATGAAACTTTACATTAAAAACAAAGTCATTTCTTCTCAAAATGGTATTTTGTTTTCAAATGACACACACGAACAATCACATGAATAGACATTTATAAGAACCAGTTGATCACTGATGTGCTTAATGTAAAACACTACTGTACTGTATGTCCAATTCTCCATTCATCATAATGACTTACTGTAAGCCTTTTTGTTGTCCAGTGTTACACTTACTACAGACAGTACACAGGTCTACATAAGTGCATTGTAAAATATTTCAGAATATTGTTTTTTTTTTACAAAACACACAAAAACTTTGTACTTAATATTCATTCATTCATTTTCTTGTCGGCTTAGTCCCTTTATTAATCCGGGGTCGCCACAGCGGAATCAACCACCAACGTATCCAGCATATTTTTACACAGCGGATGCCCTTCCAGCCGCAACCCATCCCTGGGAAACATCTACACACACACATTCACACTCATACACTATGGACAATTTAGCCTACCCAATTCACCTATGCCGCATGTCTTTGGACTTGTGGGGGAAACCGGAGCACCCGGAGGAAACCCACGCAACCACGGGGAGAACATGCAAACTCCACACAGAAATGCCAACTGACCCAGCCGGGGCTCGAACCAGCGACCTTCTTGCTGTGAGGCGAACGTGCTAACCATTAGGCCACCGTGGCGCCCCTGTACTAAATATATTTTACCGTATTTTTCCCACAAAAACAGTGTACACAGTGTTTATCCCAACCAATACAAAGTTGCACATAACGTGGTCGACATATACCATTGACAGACGTTTTTACTGAATACAGTTACATGTGTGACAGGCGTCTGTATGTGATGAGTTAGTATGCAAAGTACAACTCTGACTTAACAATTTTGAATGACAGTGTGTTCCTTATGAAAACAAGAGATTTTCTTCATGAAAATTGTGCCAAATGCAGAGAATTGTGTGTAGAGTTTTAAAAAAAAGTGTGTTTTAAACCTGCAATTTGAGCGTAGAGCAGGGATTATTCGTGTAGTTTAGCAGAATTGGTTCAGGGGGTTGTAGTTTGGTTGGTTCATCAGTTACAGGTTTTAGTCATTGTGTCTGAAGTGTCTAAAGCACTTTGAATTGCCACTGTGCATGAAATGTGCTAAATAAATAAACTTGCCTTGAAGTACAAGTAATTGTGTGTAAACAACTAACAAAAATCGTAAACTCAACTGTTTGCTGGGTAGTAACTAGACTACTAGTAAAAACTATTAAACTCTTATTCTACTCTTAAGAAATTTAGAAAAAAATGTTTTTGATCCACTTCAAATCTTGACTACTGTATGTGGAATCATCATCAACCTGCTTCCAATGACAAGAATGTTGGATTGAATCTTGTTGAGAGTAGCTCCAGTTGACCTGGAGGAGTTACGTTGGTGCCGTGACCCAGATGGTAGTGAGGTACTGAGGTAGTGTGGCAACTGCCATTGTTAGAGGTTGCAGTCTTTAGCATCACTGTTGGCACTATGCTAGAAATGCTGGTTAAAATCCAACTGGGAGTCTATGACAAGTAGAACCAGAGTGGTTACTATGGTGCCATGAGCCCAGAGGGGGGTTTGGTTTAGGAGGGTGAGTGTGACAAAAGCCAGCTTGTTGGAGATCCATGAGAAAACCTCACTCCATTGGCTTTAAGAGGCACATTAGCAACGGGTGCTAGAACAATGATATCCAAACTCTGCCTGCAGATTTTAGCTAAAACTTGCCTCGATGCACCAGTTTGAAAGTATCTGAGTGGTTTCATTAACATAAGACAAGTTCACAACAGCATATTTGAAGATCCACTATTTGAGTATGCCAAAATGCTTTTGACATTAAACCTTACCTTACCTACAATTCAAAAACGCCCTTAAAGTCAGTGATTTAAGAGCTCAAGCTTGTTAGTCTGGTAGGTTTTAACCAATTTTTCAAATCCAATTATGTTTGTTCATCAAACATCTTGTTATGCCTCATGGGGTAGTATTAAAAAGTATATACTTTCAAAAGCAAACCTTAAATTGTACTATTTAAATTCTGTGCATGAAATCCACTAAACAAAGCTAAAATTCTTCCACACTTCCTGTAGTGCAGGTTACACCTGAAAATATGACAGGAAGATAATGTAGACACCTTCATAGTGTGAGAGGTCAAGCTAAGGTTGAGGGGTTCACGAAGCAAACAGGGGAAAAAAACACAAGTCCACACTTATTTCTGTGAGAATACAGACAGAAAGTCAAAATGCCGAAGATGTGGCTCCAGGCACAGCCAGACCCGATTCATTTTTAATGCACTTCGAACATCAAACTTCCTTTGGCTTTCTGTCAGGTTGCAAAAAAAAGTTATGCTATAAAGCAGTGATGGTGTATACGTGTGCCAGATTTGAAGAAAGGGTCTACAGGGGGTCTTTTGGAAACAGCATTTGCAATGCTTTTCACCCTGAGCAGGGATTTAATTACCCCTATATGCCAAGGCCAAGGGATTGCCGCTTTTTATCAAGGCGTGAAGATTAAAACGTCCCTCAGTAGGTTTTCTTTTCAGTGTGTTTTCTTATTAGCTGTCAGGAATGTTAGACAAATGCATTACTTTAAAGTATAATATTGAGTTTGCTTGGAAAATATGTCATTCAGTTTCATATTTGCAGCCCCTTTGAGTAATAATAAATATGGTTTATTTTGCAGGTTTCATTGATCAGTCAGATTGGCCAAAGGCGTGTTTACAATCTATCTCATGCGTAAGAAAATGGCCATTTCATGTTTAACCAGGCAATACATCTTTTCATGATGACCATAGGGCTGTCTAATTTTTTATTCATACAATGTGAGAACGGCTTACAGCATTTTCCGACCCCTTTGAGGTTTTCTTTCTGAAATTCATTCAGAATTGAGTGGAAATGCTTTGATAGGCACAAAAAAAAGCCCTGGAGACTCGTCATATACGCAACAAGGCAAAACAGACTCGTTTTTCACTCATATACCACCATATATATATACAATACTGATTTACCTGATCACTAAATTGAATGCTTCCAGTTATCAGAATGACTATATGTGTACAGTGTGTGACTGAGAAAAGTGATTCATGTAAAAAAGAGTTTTGGTAGAAATTCAAACAGTGGTTTGGTTTCAAACCTTCAGGCTTGATGTTCCATTTAGAAACATGCAAAGTGGATGTGCCACACAAGGAAAAAGAGAAAATGCAAAGAAGAATTCACTCAAAAAGGAAAAGAAAACACAAATCCTCTTCAAGTACGGTTGTGCTTTTGTGTTTCTTTCACTTTGAAATTCAGCTTGAAGCAGCATTTGCAACCCATCTAATGTGATTTTCAGTTTCAACAGGAAGTTGAAAAAGATAAATATAAAATATATGACTTTTGAGTTTGAGATTTCATTCTGAATGTGCTGGACATATAAAACACCCGTGTGCAGTGATGCTTCAGTTGCTTTGCCCTTTTTGCTGCTTTGCCTCTCTGATTTATGTCTGTTTTGGTTCTGTTTAGGAACTGCTTTTATTTTGAGCTGAGTTGATGAATTCAGACAGGGTTATAAAAGTACGCACTAATGCATACTCAAGGACAGAACTGCTGTCGGTCCATAGTAGATAAGACCTCTAAATGAGACCTTTATGTCCACAGTTTCTAAAACCCCACTGATGACTCAGTGCTATTCAGTATTGTAAGCACTGATCTCAAAATGGGGTCTATTTAGTTTTTATTTTTATTTATAAAAAAGCTCATGCTCAATTTTTTTTCCAATGAAAAACCATGAACCTCTTAAGGATCACTATCATAGTCATTAGCTTGCATATGTTCAATAGGAAAATTACGAGAAGAATCTCAATGTCACTGTAATGAAGACGGATGACCTATCTGTTTTGTAAATTGTCGTGCTTTTTACTGATATTGTTTTAAAAAATGGCCCTAAAACTACAAGATCCCCCTAATCTCCAGGCCTATTAAATAAAACCAATGCTTCTGAATTTCACATGCCTCATTAGCTTTAGACTTCTTTTGTGATAGTGGTGTCATTCTGCAGGCAATTGGTTGAAAAAAATGGTAACACTTTACAATAAGGTTCATTAGTTAATGCATTTACTAACATTAACTAATCATGAACAACACCTGTACAGCATTTATTAATCATAATTGAACATTTACTAATGCATTATTAACACCCAAGTCCATGCTAGTTAACATTAGTGAATGCATCGTGAGTTAACATGAACTAGCAATGAACAACCAAATTTTCATTAACTAACGTTAACTAACATGAACAAATACTGCAGTAAATGTATTGTTCATTGTTTGCTCATGTTAGTAAATGCATTAATTAACATTAACTAATTAACCTTATTGTACAGTGTGACCAAAAAAATTATATGAACAATCCAGATAAAATAATCAGGGTCTGGTTTTCCTAGTTGGCACTAAAAAAGTGGCTATTTAATAGTTTAAAATCAATTTCAAAGCTAATATTGGTTGGGAAATCAGGCACAGAAAATGCTAATGCTATATGAGTTAGCCTAAACGTTGCGATTGAACGAAATTCCAGTTAAATCGATCAATGAGGTTTAAAATGGTTAAAAGATTGCAGAAAGCTGCCGACAAGTGTCTTAGCATAATTTTAAAAGCTGTATGTGTGGATAATGGGATGTTTGTTGACTGTTAGCGTGAGGATTAGCATACTAACTTGTCTGTAGTTTGAACAAAATACTAACAAGGTGCCTAGCATCATGCTGAATCTTCTGTGGTTGGATAAAGAGTTTTTTGTTGACTAATAGTCTGAGGATTAGCATGTTAGCTTAATTTAATATGTGTAGTATGTTTATTTGAGTGACTAGCAATCACACAGCACATAAGAAACCTCATTTTACTCTGTTCAAATTTGACGACCATATATGAAGAGAGGGTAATTTTACATAGCAGCATGTTTTCAGTCTCTTGCCGGGTGTGATATTCAGAACGTGTCTAATTCCAGCGGCCTCTAAATGAGTCCACGTCCAGCATGTGGGATCTTGTGCTCTCTGCATGCATAATGTGCTGAAGATAATCATCTCGGAGTTAGTGCAGCATAGCAATCTGTTGGAGCCAGCCCGAAAAGCGATGTATTCCTTCATGTTAACCGAGACCGTATGATGCAGTTTCTCATTTTCACTTTTATGATTGGCTTTGTGATTTGATTTATGCGATATTACAAATTCCTTCTCTTATTTCATCTTTGAATACTGAAAGTTAATGAAAAAGCAGTCATGTATTTCCTAAGTTGCATAAAGGCCAGCGCTTGCTGAGCTGATCAGGAGTGCATTGTGGGAATCTGGCATTTTTAAAATGATCATCTATATGAAGCATATTAGGGTTGATTTATGTGTATTGTCTTTTTATATATTAATTTATTTATTTTGTGTCGATGTGCGCTGATCAAGTTTACAATGTTTAGGTCACCTGAATGGAGTTACTTACTGAAAAGAAGGAAATGCGAAACATCTGTGAATTTTGTAAAGAGTCTATGACTGTTTTTCTACCAAGCTTGTTCTGTATATCATTGTTTTGGGTGGGACTGGAGTGTATTTTGGGAGGGCTTTTTTTTAATGGTCGGGGTCGTGCAATGATCTGTAATTAAGATGACAAAGTATAGACTGAAAAAAAAAACATGAAAATTAAATAAAGTGTTATATTTGCATGATTTCCTGTATTTTCAGTGAGCCTAAAATTTATTGTCGTGTATACTGAGTGGATGTATGTCCAAACACTATGAAGCTGAAACTTTTCTATGACATTGTCAATTTATTTTCCCTTAAACTCTGCTAACTGACTTATTCATTGCACTGCCATAACATTTAAACTCATTTACATGTATAATGTATAAAACCGCTGAATTAAATGAATCAAACACTTCATGAAAATATAGGTCAGGTCCTTGTCAGATGTGATCGTTTACGCCAAAACATTGTACTGTAAACATTGTTGCAGACCCTTAATATACTTTAGCCTTCACAGTACAACCCATCTCATACTGTTTAGACATTTTTATTTAATACCATCAGGGTTAATTTACATGCATTCTTGTTTACAAAGATTAGCAGTCATTGGTCGGAAGGTCAACCGTGGAGAATGCTAACAACAAACTATTAGCATTTGCAAAATAATTCCATTAGTAATTAATGCCTACTCTCCCCTACAGCGCTTCACCCAGGAAAGTAGAAATTGCTTTAGCATTTCATTTGATTACTTAATTATTTTACATATTTAATGTAATCCAAACTCAGCGGTAAACAAAAATTGGTTTCAGTATCGCCTTTAGTGTTTGGCTTTGTTGGCATTTACAATGCATTTCCTCAACTGTTGTTGAATTTTCACCTGATGTTTGTCTTCTGCATAATTAACCCCACTTATCAAGAGGTTAAGTAGAGAGGTTGGTTGAGTTCTTCAAGCTTCCTCTTGAATTGAATTCTTTAATGCTTTACTAGCACTGATCAATCACCTCTCCCGATTATCGATCTATAGACATCCCACAAGGCTCGTCTGGACTGTCTTGGACTGTCAAAACATGTAAATAAAGGATGATTTGTCATCAAATTTGATTCCTTGCCAAGAAATGTGGACAACCTCTTTTGTCAACAAAAGCCTTTCTAAATATACCTTAATTGGGAGATACTTATTTATAATTCATAGTGCAAACTGGGAAACCTGTACACCACTTGCTTGAAGACTACGATGGCTCAATTTCAATCCACTTGACAAACTTCACCAGCCACAATCGATTGGACACATTCTTGCTCCAATCCATGTGCGACAGCAGAAGTGGTTGCAAAAGTCAGTTTGACCCTTGGGAGTCTTTTAGGATCGGATGGAATCATGTTCCCTTCACATCAATATACTCTATGGCTCAATCCCAAATGGCACCCTAAACCCTTGGTTGCGATGGGCAACTTTGATACTGCAGAGACACTTTCCTCCAAAGGTCAGCTTCATTCATAATCAAACATACCTAAATAATATAACCTATATCTTGAGAATTACTTTAGAATTACAGGCAGAAGGAGCTAATCCTTAAAGAATAGTGGTCCAACAACTCTGGAATTGATTACAGACCCCACGTTCTAGTGAACCTAATGGACACATGCACTTGGCAGCCACAGTACAGTAAGTCCACAACAGCACATTAAGTTTGCCATTTGGGATTGGGTTCAGAATCAAAAAATCAGCCTAGATGTTTGACCTGTTGGTTTACCTCTGCTTTATTTATCCCTGTCTTTAAGAGGACAAGAGGTTGGGCAAGATGTCATAGGTCATGTTTACGCTGATCACCAGACCTGAAAAATTTTCCCATGTCTTAACGATGAAGGCGAGGCTGATATGGGATCTGTATAAACATGTTTTCCCTCTGAATGGGCCCATGCACTGATTTATTCCGTTCTGCTTTTTTAGTCATTCATTGCTTTATTTGTGATGATCGTTTGTCTTTCAATTTCTGTACAAAAGACCTATTTCTATATTTGCAATAAATTTGTATCAAAAAGAACAGCTGTGTGTGGAGTCCAGTTCAACAGCATGTTTAAGTGCTGCTTTATTTGATTTCTCAATGATTGAGAGTTGTCTTGACCAACCTGCAGATCAGGATTTCTTCCACTGGTAGACCAAATCTGGCTTGTTAATCATATGGTTCAGTTCAATGATTCGTTCTCAGCAGACATCATTGGTGCGTTCAAAGGGGAAATGTCGCCCTCTGAAGGGCACTTCGGAGTGAAAACATTAACGGCTGCCATATTGAAGTGTCGTTCCAAACTGAAGTGCTCAAAACTGGCCACTTTGGAGGGTCCTTTGGAATGAAAGATTTCGACGCATTCAACTGATAGACACTTCAGGCCATGAAAATTTGAGGGAAGTTAAATTCAGTTATGAAGGGCCCATCCCTGTGCTCTAATACAGGAGTATCAAACTCAGTTCCTGGAGGGCCTAGATATTTTAGTTCCAACCCTGCTTCAACACTTACCTGTAGATTTCAAACAAGCCTGCAACACTCAATTAGTTTAATCAACTGTGTTTAGAGTTAAAGCTAAACTGTGCAGATCTGGGAACTGAGGTTGACACCTGTGCACTAATACTCTCAGAAGAGATTAGGGCACAGGGATGAGCACTTTCAAATGAAACAGTGTCTATTTAGTATGTTTTAAAGGGATAGTTCTACCAAAAATTAAGACTCATAATTCACTCATATTCATTACCCTCATGTTGTTCCGAACCAGGTTAAAAAAACATATGTGACGGTAAATTAGAATTAATTTAATTCTATTTGACCCCCAACCAAACCATTTTATGCCAGTTATTCTACTGAGATTTTTTTTTCCTCCCATCATGAATTAGTAAGTGATGAATGGCCTAAGAGGACGTGTGTGTTTGAAATGGAGGAAGCGAGTGATGACTGTGACTCAGCTAATGTGTTGTCGCAGTGTTTGCGATGACTAAATTTAGGTGACGGTGAAACATATTTCGCGTTGACACACAAACACAAACTCTCACCTCTCACTGAAACCAAGGAGAGAGAAGAGAGTGGGAAGCAAACTGTACTAATCACACAATCCCAGCACGAGCCTATAAACAAAAACACCATTTAGCATTGTTCGCAGTCTGTGATGCTTGTGTTGCAATCCAAACATTGCCAATGTTTATCTGGGTACAATATGTTGGCCCATTAATTCATTTGGCTCCATATTTTCAGCGTTTTTGCACGTTTACACTTTTTTTGCATAGGACTACAGGGTTGATTCTAGACTCACTTGCAGTGTTTGTATGGAAAGCCACAGAATCTTCAAACCTTACCCTGTGTGTCCACTGGGACGCAGATGAGAAGGCGTTTTTAATTAATTCTTTATGGGAGCTTAATGGCAGGCTTGCACAAGGGACTGTGGGATTGACAGAGAAGCGCAAATGTTGAGTGGCATGAAGTTGAAAAGTGAAAATTGATCCAAACCAGAGTCTCTTTCTTCTGATGAACTCAGAAGATATTTTTCAAAGAATGTTGGAAATCATCAGCAATCAATTTCCATAGTAATTTTTGTTTCTATGGTGATAGTCGGTGGCTGCTGGTTTCCAACATTCTCAAGAATATCTTGTTTTGGGTTCAACAGGGTTCATAAAAGTTTAGAAGTCGCTTGAGTGTGAGTAAATAGTGAAGACATTTTCATTTTTAGGTGAACTATCCCTTTAAGTTCCTTTATGTCTAGGCATTGCGTTTGCTTGTGTCTTTCCCCCTTCGCCAGATTGAATACCGAGACCATTATATTGTGCTTCTGCTGCTGATGTATGGAGCCTCGTGAGCCGTTATGGTGTGTGTCGAGGCTGTAATTAGAGGGTCGGATCAATAGCTGGACGGGGAGGGATGGGGTTATCGTCTAGCACCCCACTCGCTGATTTAAGGGTCACGCAGGGGTGTTTATGTCCACCCGTGGCGTAATGGACTCTCTCTGCGTCTTGTCTAGATTCCTGATTCATTTCCCGCTCGTAGCATGTCGGGAACTTCAATGAAGGGTACAACTGAACTTCCCCTTGCCCTCAGGACCTTGATGGGCTGTTCCGGGGTCCTGTCCTATTACTCATTTGAATAGTCATTGATGGATTTCTCCAATCGATAAAACACTCTGATCCAGTTTAATCAGGAGTGCAGGCAGAATTCCAATCCTTGGATGGTGTTTAATTCCAGCAATGCAGATCCTTGTGTGTCTGTGTGTGTGTGTGTGTATTAGTTTGTGTGGTTTATGAGGACACAAAATTGTATAATGGCATGGGTTTGACCTATTTGTACTCTATTAAGCTGGTTTACAAGCACATGCATTTTGTCCTTGTAATTCATAATGCATAAAAATCATATTTAATGGGGTGTTTTAACATTCAAGTTTTTCTGAGAGTTTGGTTTATGGGTATGAGTAGGACAAGGTCATGTAGTTTTTTGTTTTGTTTTTGTTTTTTAACAGTATAAAGTACATCATCACTCGAGAGTCCTCATAAACCATATATATATAAGCATTTGTGTGTGTTTGTGTAAAAATATCTGAACTATGGAGCCATAATAGTTTATCAGCGCAATAAAGTAGGTTTGTTTACTTCAGAAAATGATCTTTTTAGACAAGTTGCCTGAGTGTTGTTGCTTTTTGTCATTTTTATTTATTGTTCTGTTTGTGCTTTATCGTTTTGATAATTCATGCATCAAATGCATTAATAAACCAATCCTCCCAGATGTCTTTGGGTGATGTATAATCTTTTATAAAGTGATAAAGTTTTTTGTCATTTTGAGAAGTTGCAGATGCACAACAGGATCACCACCACGGGTATTAATTTGGTTTTACTTGTATATTTTTTCACCATTAAAGTGCCATTATCTATTGATTTGCATTTTTATTTTTAAATGTTACCCCTATTTTTCACAAAGTGTTCCTAAAACTCACGTTAGTCATGTCTAATCTCTTCTGAATTGGTAGAGCGTTTTTAAATAATTATTGTTGCATGTTTTCTATCATCTGTTTCAAAAAAGAGAGTTGAATTAGCACCCTGACATATCTTTTCTTGTAGCCATTTTCTTCTTCTGCTGCTGCTGCTCTGAGATTTTTAGTCTCACAAGGTGCACTCTTTTTCCTTTGTACCTCTGTAGTCCTCTATAAATGGTCCTGTTGACTTCCCGAAGGCAACACTGATCTTAAAGGCTGTTTCCTTCCAAGCTACTGTATTGCCAAGAGGGGAATACCACCAAAACATGGTCTAGCAGAGCTGAAAATTGCTGAAAACTTGCTAGAGATGGCATTCCTGTTCTCACAAACAAACACTTACCCATCATCCCCTGCTGCACATCCCTGCAGGTGGGGAAACCCTCATTCTTTCCATATTTTACCATCAATATCATGTACGTGAGTTGAATATGATACCCCACTGTGCAAAATTTTATGCTATACAGTAGCTTGAATTTTATTTATTTTTTGACTACAACTAACATGAATCTGCAAACAAATCGAGGCATGTGTAAAATGTACTTAGCAATGCTCAGTTGAGTGCTACAGTAAGTAAATAAAAGGAAAATCTGAGCCTTTAATCATGTCTAACTTTATATAGATGGCACTTAAGGCACTCTGGTCCTACAGCTAAGTACAATTAAATCCATAAACTGAGGTGGTTTCATGGATCATATAATGGGTGTACGGTTCCTCACAAAAATGCATTTTTATGATTCATCCTTGTTAGTTTAGGCATCAAACAGCTACTAGCCTCGATTTTGTTTGCTGGAGAACAAAACGAAATCTTCAAGCAAGTCAATGATTCATTTATGTTTCATTAGCTCTGTTTATCTTCTCCTGGAGTGCTCAAGAATTAGCTGGATCATGAATGCGGCTCATTGTCTTTCTCGCGGTTCATCTTCGATGAATAAAAAACCCAGAGGGTTTTGTAAGATCCTGCCTTTCAACTCATCATTACATTTCTACCGATGTTTTTCAATGTCTGTCTACTAGTAGTACAAATCTATTCTTACTCCAGGGCCTCGTAATAAACAAGACTCTAAATTAGAATGCAGGGTATGAGTGTTTGTTGTTGTTTAGTAAATGGTTGTTTCTACGAGACTAAAGGCACTTTTGGCTCTGTGGACTCCTAAAACTTTCAAGCCTTCTAAGTTAGTTGGCACAAGTGGGAACTAACTGTTTGTTTTGGACCCCATTAATATTCTATATATATATATATATATATATATATATATATTTCAGGGCCTCGTAATAAACAACAAACACTCATACCCTGCATTCTAATTTAGAGTCTTGTTTAT
>CAIGQQ010037719.1:8125205-8140206 GCA_903798035.1 Danio albolineatus | reverse complement strand
TGATTATTCCAGTATGACCATTTAAACACTTAAGTACGGTCAGTCTTTGCTGATTATTCCAGTATGACCATTTAAACACTTAAGTACGGTCAGTCTTGGCTGATTATTCCAGTATGACCATTTAAACACTTAAGTACGGTCAGTCTTGGCTGATTATTCCAGTATGACCGTTTAAACACTTAAGTATGGTCAGTCTTGGCTGATTATTCCAGTATGACCATTTAAACACTTAAGTACGGTCAGTCTTGGCTGATTATTCCAGTATGACCATTTAAACACTTAAGTACGGTCAGTCTTGGCTGATTATTCCAGTATGACCGTTTAAACACTTACAGTAGGTATGGTCAGTCTTGGCTGATTATTCCAGTATGACCGTTTAAACACTTAAGTACGGTCTGTCTTGGCTGATCATTTAAGAATGATATTTTTAACACTAAAGTATGGTCAGTTTTGGCTGATCATTCAAGTATGATCGTTTAAACACTTACAGTACGGTCAGTCTTGGCTGATCATTTAAGAATGATCATTTGAACACTAAAGTATGGTCAGTCTTGGCTGATCATTTAAGTATGATCATTTAAACAATTAAGTACGGTCAGTCTTGGCCGATCATTCAAGTATGATCATTTAAACACTTAAGGATGGTCAGTCTTGGCTGGTCCCTGGAGTGTATGATCACACTGGTGTGATTAGAATGTTCAATGAATTACGTAATCCGCTTCTAAGTTCAAAACTCCCTCAGATTTTCCCAGATAGCTTACACTGAGCAAAAGAAAAATGTATTGCATTTGTCTTAAATTACAGTTTTTCTTTTTTCTTTATTCAAACAAATAATATTTACTTTAGGTTTCAGACATTTAAATACACATAAATACTAGCACAACATAACATAATGGTTTGTAAAGCACACGTTGATGTCTATGGCCATGACAACAGAGATTATTTTTAAACATAAACAGACTTTTTATAAGCAAAAGTAGTAGTTTATGTTACTAGAATGCTTATTGAGTTAAACAGCCACTTACTTCCACGTACTTTAGGAGAAGTTGATGAATTAACATGTGGTAAATTTAGCAGCTCTAATCTCTCCCCACTGCAACACAGACTAAGCTGGAAAATTCACAGTCATGTTGCATGATGTTTGTTGAAAAACATAGCTGTTACAGTTGTGTCATTTTCTTACCCAGTGTCTACTGAATTGCATGTTTCCTTCATAAGGACATCACTTAATATGATTAATACAGTGTACCTATTTCTTTAAAAGCTAAAACTATACTTCAACATACTGCAAATAGACAGTTTTACCCTATAACTGTGTTTTATAATGTATGTTATGTTTCTAAGAGTATAGAACTGTTAGCTTAGCAACATGCTAATAGCAATCTATCAACTAGCGAGTCCCCAAGGTATGTTTTATCTAATCCTATTAACACTTTTAACAAGTGTAAATTAGTTCCCCTAGCTGGTTTTAAAGGGTTTTGGGTCCGGAGTGGACCAGCAAACCAGTTAGACTGGTTTAAACTTTGTTTTTTATAAGTTTATCACTTTATATTGATTGTTTCTATTGTCATTTTAATGTTCCAATATGGCTAGGATGTTTCCTATTAATATAGCAGATGAAATGGCTCTCAAGACTCTCTTTGAACAAAGTAACTGACTTTGTTGACGGATTTATCAATTTTTCTGTCAGTGGTGCTTTTGTAATGAAATTCTTTATGGATGCAAGGGCCTGGACTAACCTCATTAAAGAGTTAAAATGCTTTTGTTTGTATTTTTGGTGTTACTGGAGATCTCTACAGGGAGCCGGCAGAGTCTCCAAACTAGGAAGTTGTTGACGTCGATGTGAGGCGGGCGATGGGGGTTCTCGGTGGGGATTGGAAGGGTCTGTGGGAAGCTGCTGAGTTGTTGCCGTTGATGCGGATAAAATATTGCATTGATTACTGATGCCTGGGTGCCAATAAATCAGACCGGCCCACGTGGGGAAGTTTTCTCATGGAGGCAGACTCTTATTCGTGAATAATGAGCCTGCTATGGGGAAACTCAACAATTCTGCCTCCCTCTGAGAAAAGAAGGAAAGAGAAAAATAGTGTTCCGGTGTTCAGATGTGTGTGTTTTTGAGAAGGATATATGAGTTTTACTGTATGACCAGGTTTTTTTTTTTTTTTTTTTTGGAAAAAATGAGAGATTTTGATGAATGTTAATGCTGCACTTTTACTCCTAAAATTAGCAATTAGAAGATCTTGGATATCAAATCAAGAGAGAATGATTACTACATTTGCATTTTGAGTGTATTTTGCCCTAAAATATAAATATTTGAATGTCATATGATAGGATTTGCAATCTATTTTGCATATTTTTTCCAGCAGGTTGAGGTGTGATGAAGCTCATGAAAGAGGTACATTTATTATTATACCTATTGTTGATTCATTTTGTATTTATTAATAAATATTGAAGTCAAATGAGATATTTGTTCTTGTTAATTTTAATTTACTAATTAATTTCAGCATCGTAGCTTGCAATAACTCACGCTTTTTTTATAGCACAATGTGTCACTTTTTTATCATAATTGGACTTTCTTTTGTAACTGTGAAGTACTTAAAACTAATATCTTTTTTTAAGTTTTTTTTTAATTTCTTAGAATTTAGATTTTAAAATCATAATCTATGGTTTTGCAATTTTTAATATTTCTTGTAATCGAATCTGCTTCCAACTTTTTCCTTTCACAATGTGACTTTCTATATCTTATTTTCAGGAGGAAAAGGAAAGATGATTTTATGTCCAGATGTGCTCTTCGCGCCCATTAAATAAAAAAAATCCTGTGCTTGTGGTTTCGACTGGTTGGAGTGCGGAGGAGCAGTGGAAAGAGGTAAATTTATTTATAAACATCCATTATTAATGCTATTCCAATGTATAATTCCATTTCTGTTGAGACGCAAGCATTGTAGTCATAAAATATTTGCTTAGTTATCTGTGAATTTGTTCTAGATCATCAGACATGGCATTACACTGCCTTGTAAGCCTGTCTGCAAGCAGTTTCAGAGAAAAGAAAAGCTTTTGTGAAATCTTTGATGGACTGGGAAGTAAGGCGGCAAAACAGTTTCAGTTTTGGACAGCTGTGGAACAGTTCTCTATATGTAGCGCAGCGAGCTGTCAGGTGAAGAGCACAAACAACAATCACACAAGATATTTAAATGTAAGTTTGGAAATGTTTTATGGTTTCTAGCATATTATAATGCTTATTCAAAGCTTATACAAAGTCGTATAGATGGATCACTTGACAAAAGGGCAAGGAGGATTGTGGGATACGTTTGGCTGTTAGTGGATTACTAAATATTGTTTGGAAAGAAATTGGAGGGAGTAGCTTTACCACTACACTACAAAATTGCACTCTAAAAAATAACTCAAGAGGTCTGTTACCACTACATAGTCTAATACATTGTTGTAACTTAATTTTAAATTGCCGATTGGATTAAAACTTTTAAGCTGTCAGAATAATTTGATTGCGTTTTCACAACAGGAAAATATTGATAATTACATCAACTAACAAATGCAGCTAATTTTAAGGTAAATAAGTCTGTCAATTAGTTTGAAACAATATTTAACCTGTAGCAACCCAAAGAAATTGGCTTGATAACTCCACACAAATGGAGTTCTGGATTTCAAAGCTTCTTCCCCACTGAACAAACAGAAGCAAGTCTGGACAAGTTTTATGCAGACTGTTTGGCACAAATAACATTTTGAGGTGAGATATCTAAGTTTTATTTAATTCCAAATCAAATTTCTCCATTCTACTAAAGTGTTGGCTACTCCTGGTAAATACAGTTGATGTTAGCAGTGTTTTTTTTTTTTTACTTTTTCTTGCTTTACAAGAATGCACAATAATTTGAGGAGGACCCTGAAAGGCAAGTGATGGCAATTGCCATAACTGGTGATCAGTCTACTTTGGAACTGAACCACAAGATGGAAACCATCATGGTTGAAGCCCAGTGCAACAGCAATGTGTCTCAAGAACATTATTTGCATAGAACATAGTCTCTACTTATATCAGAGTAGATTTTGCTCTTTATGTTGCACTGTAAGTCCACACACTGGTGTTTTTGTTATTTTCGTACTATTTATATGAGACAGTACACATTTTTGTTTTGTAAAATACTAGAAAACTGTGATTTAAAATAAATAAAAAATTACTGGAAAACCAAAATGTTGTTGTTGAATGTGTTTCTTACAAGCAACTAAACGAACAGTATTTTTTTAAAAAATATCCAAAAAATTTAACAATTTTATTAAACAATTTAATTTGAGGTTCTAAACTTGAAAACTTTCTTGTATAATTATGGTAATTAAGTACATAACACTGGATTTATCTTAAATTTTAAGAAAAATAAAACTGCTCAGTTTAAAAAAAATGTTTGCTATTTAAAAATGCCTCCGATTAAAGAGAAAAAGGTCATTTGGCTAACATAATAACGTTTGTTGTCTGAACTTCATTTTGTTAGATGCTGTTGTAACTTGAATATACTGTATTGATGCAATCTGTTGCATTAATTTTTTTTGTTTGGTCTAAGCAATATTTTTTAGAGTGTGCTCTAAGAATGTTATGTTTGATTAAAAAGGACTATTGTCTGTGTTTTTATTATACATGTATTATCATCAGACTATTAGCAACATGCTAACAGCACATAATTGAAATAAGTCTTCAAAACACATTTTGCCCTTCCAAATCATATGGAATAGGCATGTTTAATGCCTATAAGTGTTCACAGACCGGTTTAAACTTGTATTGAATACATATTGTGTTTTTCAGCATATCATAACAAATATTTTACCTCAGATTCAAAGATTTACCAGAAACCTTTGATTGTTAGCACATTACTCTACGTGTTCTATAGAAAGAAAGAGGACCGATAGCAATTTGAAAACTTATTTGTTGATTATTAGACAAAATTGCTAAACTAAGAACTGACCCACTTAACCCATTTTTGTGTTTTTATGCATTTTTATGCTTCTTACAATATCAGGCTGCTAGCTTAGCTACTTACTAACAACAAACTATTTTTATCAAATGTCTAGTCTTCAAATTTCACATTTGAATGTTGAAATACATATTAAATAAGCCTAAGGTATTATGCTGGAAAATATCAGTCTTCTAGCATAGACTTAACGGAGGTTTGATTACTTTTCAGACCAGCAAACCAGCTTTGTGTGGTGTTGTATTTTATGTTATTATTATTATTTTGTAATTATGATACTTTGTAAGTTGCTGTACAATGCGTTTTGGGAACATGTAATATTGTCCAGCATTTGTTTATTTATTTTTGCATTATGTACACATTAATTTACCTCAGGTTAAAAAAATTGCTGGTTACCAGTGCCTTGGTATCAGTTCTGTGGAAAGAAAATGGAGGGAAAAAACAGTTTAATGGCCATTGTACCCAAGCGGGAGGTTTCTATGAGATGTAGTTTTCATTTACTTTGTGTTTACTCTCTAAAACACATAATAACAAAGGCCACCGCCTTCAGCGAACATTATGGCTTGCTGTTTGAGGTCTGAGGGCACTATAAGCTGCTCTGCTAACTGCGTGCGGTCCTGGTGGGCTGCTAATGGCTGCGCATTTTGTAAACACTGCTAGGAGAATTAACGCGAGGAAAAGAAAAGCATTTTGTGTGCGTGTTTGTGCGTGTGTATGGCAGCTTCATACTTCAGATGAAGTGTCAATAATTTCCTTTTTTCCCCTCATTTTGTGTTTTTCTAAGCCTCCATTTCTCCTGCTTGTGTGTGGCAGTGATTGCTCGCTTTGTTAGCACACGCGCAAGTATCAAGAGACAGACTCGTTTGTACAGCTGAGATGTAAATCAAGTGTCCTCCCAGCCCAGATGCTCAATTCAAACAAGAGCAGATGACAAAGTCTTATAAATGGAGCACTTGAGAAAAGGGCAGGCAGGATTGAAAATGACTGCTCTTGCCATTTCTTTCTCTTTTTTTTAAATTAGAAACTTCCCTTGTGTCAATTTAGTCATTTATGATGACTTGTTGATTGTCGATGATGATTGTATTGCAAAAAGTTTGTCATGACATGTTTTAAATAGAGCAGCTTTTTCTAAAATGTGATTTCTCAGAGTTTCGCATTATAAATTTGGCTGAAATAAGTATATAATGTGTTGTTATTTTTAAAAAAATCTATCAAAATTGACAAAACAATTCAATCAAAAATTAAACTATTCCTTAGATTTTTGTTCTTATAACAGTTTACACCGTTTCGTTATTTCCTCCTTCATTAAAAACAATCTACAGTCCTTATTATCCAAGCACCAAAGGCATGTTTATAATTGATCACACATTTTTAACAGCACTTTTGCGAACTGAGCCCCATAACCAATTAAACATATTAAGCACAAGCTGATACCAGTGTGCATTAGCATTCACTCACAGTGAAGCGAGTGTACTTCTCCTCATTATGTCTAATAGGCAAAGTTCATTCAGCTGTAGTTTCACTGCTGTCACTGCAGGTGCTCGAACTGCTGTGCTGGAATAAACGGAGCGCTGAAATCAAGTGTCTCGACTGCGTTCATGTAGAAGAATCATTCACTACCAAGCTGATTTCTTCTTCTACTTCACTAAGCGGGCTCTCGGATGCCACTGTAATGATTGCGACTGGGGCATATGCTGTAAACAGACTGGTCTGCTAGCGTATTGATTTCCGTTAAAGACGGTTGTATGGTATAGGACTATTAAGGCAGTTTTGGAGCAGGTGGTCAATATTGCGGCTGTGATGGGTGATGTGATGTGTTTTGTATTCTTGTAGGTAATGATCAGTTCTGCCGAACAATCTTTGGGGTTTGACCAGATCAGTGAAGCTGCTGCCATGATGAATGACACATTATGCACAATTTGATGGTTTGTTAACCTGTTGTGTTATATTGTGTAATGTATATCAATATAGACCTTTTTTTTCATAACTGCAACAATATTGCTCACATAAGAACAATGTGGTTATCTTGCAAGCAAAAACTAGCTAGCAACATACTAATTTATGTTAATTGATTGACTTAAAAACACGCATGCTAATCCATGCTAGGGACATGCTAGCAATATGATATTTAAGGTATGCTATATAAGGTATATTTTGATGCTGGTTTTCTGGTTCATGCTGGTTCTTGCTGATCCTTTGCTGTTTTTTTTTTTTCTGGACTTTTTTCTGGTTAGGACCAGCATATGACTGGCCAGCACATAACCAGCAAGTAACCAACAAAATCCATCATAAAAAATACCTAACAAGTGTATACTTTTTTCTCTTTTTTAAGCAGGGGAACCTGCTAGCAATGTGCTAAATCATGCCACCAATGCGATATTTATGTTACAAATGAGTTAACAGCATAATGTTAAGCAACTTAGCAACGCTGTTTCATGATAGCATGACACATACCAACATATATTTTTGTTAACAATGTGTTAAACATACTAGCAATAGGTTATTTCATGCTAGCAACATTTTAATTAATGTTACCAATCTGAAATTGATAGCATTGTTAAATCCAGAAAGCAACATGTAACTGACTTCCAATATGTAAGCAGCATTGTTAATCGATGCTAGCCATCTGCTAAACATTAGATGCATAGAAGTTGCAGAAGCATAGCAATAACATGGAAAATCATGTTAATGTATTATTAATTGTTTGCAATGATTTAAAAGAAAAACAATTAAGACAAGCTAGTAACATGTTAACCTATCCTTGGAAAAATGCTAAAAAAAATGTAATAATGTATACTGTACATATTAGTCAACTTGACATATGATTTTGGTCATATCGTAAGATCATTTTCCTGATGTCTTGCTGCAGGGACTCCATGTTTGTAGATTGATGGAGACCAACTGTGCATTTTCCCCAAGAAGGAGATATGTATCACAGGCAGTTGGAGTTGTTTGAATATATAGAATGGACATTTTGAATTGCCCTCAAGCGATTTTACATTATTTAAGAGGGATGTTATATGCCCTGTTGACTGTGTCACATGAAAAATGTTCCTAATTGGAAATCTGCACATTGTGAAGGCACTGGGTGGCAGAGAAGATTCTTCATAATTTCAACATTTTTTTTTTCAGTCATGCCCCCACAGTAAATGGAAGGTGCTGTTAACGAGGCCATGAACGGTGAACTTTTAGCCTCTCTGTACATTTACTCTCATTTGAATACAAATGAGGAATTAACAAGGATAAACGAGAGGAAGAGAGAGTGAGAAATCACACAGGCTCTGTTCAGAATAGCATGCTAATGTGCTAATTTGGCTATTTCTAAAGTACACTGTGTGTTATTGTGCATAAAAACAGTGTTCAGGAAGCTGTTTTGAAAATTTTAGCATGCTAAGCCATCAGGTAGTTTGACATCAAGGATACTCATGCTAAAAAAAGTTATGTTTTAACCCTTACAATAGGCTATGTCTTTTTTTTTGTGGTAAACATGTGGACACATTTTATAAAAATGTATATTTTAAAAGGTATTTTGAGTATTCTAGCATGCTAACATGCTGCGTATGAAACTAGTGATGAGGTAGCACTTTAGCATAATAAGCTAATCATGCTTAAGCTACACTTTTGAAAAGGTAGTTAGCAATGTTTCCACAACAATCAAGCTTCTTGAGATGCTATGCCTAAGAAAGAGAAGTATTTATAAAAGTTTTGAAGTTATAAAACTAGTGATGATGAAGCACTTGGCATGTTAAGTAAGCAATGTGTTTAAACTAGTTAGCAATGTGTTTCCACAACAATCATGCTACTCTTTTGAGCTACAGATGAACTATTTATAAGTGTTTTTAAGTACAGTATTGTGTATGAAACTAGTTATAAGGCAGCACTTTAGCATGTTAAGCTAATCATACTCAAGCTACACTTTGAAAGGGTAGTTTGCAACGTGTTTTCTTGTAAGAAAGAGAACTGCTTATAAGTGTTTTGAAGTATGTTGTGTTATGAGGAAGCACTTTAGCATAGTGCATCATATTTAAGCTACACTTCTGAATGGGTATATGTTCCTCAACAATCAAGCTAACCCTTTGAGATGCTAAATGTAAGAAAGAGGACTGAAATACAAATTGTATTTGAAACCAGGGTTTAGCATTTTAAGCTAATTCAATGACAGCCAGTCTGTTTTTTGAAAATGTTTGTGAGATGCTTTGTGAAAGAGTGGGTTGTTTTAAAGTTAAAGTTGTGTGTGCATCCACATGAAAATACTGTAGTAATTTTTAATAAACACTACTGATTTTGAACCATACTATAGTAAAGTGCATAGATTACTGTATTTTCAACACTTTTTTATATGACTGCTACAGCACACTGTTGTATTAACTGTAGTCAACTGTAAACTAATACATACTAAAGTATACTTGAGTTTTTACTACAGTAAACTGTAGAATAACATACCATTAACTGTAGAAATCTACAGCATTGGGTAATTTATTTACATCTAGTTAATATAGTTGTTGTGTTACCTAGCAACTATAGAATCACCACAACATTAAAGTATTTTACTACAGTATGTTTAAAAACACTGTGGAATTTACTATGAACTACTATAGTAATTTTTCCATGTGGACATCAGTGTGACATGGTTGTGCTAAAATGCTAGTTGTTACTAAAATTAGTATGTTACTGAAGCGAAGGCATTTTGAAAAAGAAAACAATTAGCCAAACGTACTGTATGTTTACAAGAAAATGCTAATTAATTTTCCACTTCAAATATTTTGTATTTAATTTGTCAGTTGTTTATAATTGTTTGTGAAGTTATTACTAGAAATCGTTGAGTGGAAATTGTGTATATGCCCCTTTTTTTCAACACAGCCATGATATCCAATTGTACAGTTTTGTGAGCAGATGCAAGGAATGCATTTAATATAAAGCTGAATACACTCTTGCCACAGGGAAAATTAGCACTCGCACAAACTGAACACAAGCATAAGTGCAAACTCAGAGCCCTTTCAATGTTGGCAAATCTACAAGAGCCCCATTTAGGAGTGCAATCAATTGACGATTGCAATTTGTCAGAAGCCTCTAATCGCAAAACTCTCCATTTGGATCCTGACTTTTCCACTTTCACGGAGCCGGAGTTTCACTGCTCTGGTGGCCAGAGGGGATGTGTCCAATTACACGCTAACAGCGGCTCTCTGTTCTCTTAGTTTATTTATTTAAATGCCATTACTTTGGACGGGTTTTAATAAGCTGGTCATTTCAACTGGCTGAAAACAGAATTTGGTGCTTATAGAGTCGGAGACTTTGATAAGTTTCGAATTCTTATTTTCATTCGCCAAAATGGATCGTCTTACCAGCAGGTGTTATTACTGTACCTTACACACAGAGATTCTCCAAGAGGCAGACTGCACTTTTACACATTTATCTCTTATCACTCCATTTTAATAATAGCAATACAGTAATACTTCATGCTTAATTGCAAAATTAATACAGTAATTATATTTTTTAACCCCTTTAAATTCAAAGTTAAAAATGTCATATACGTCATGTATTTTATGCACTGGTTGTATTAATGCACCTAACAGAAATATACACTTTTGTCGGAACATACATTTATTATTTACTTCAGTTATAATGATAATAATACTTAAAGTTAAAAACAGAAATAAAGACATTTTTTTAAAAATTGCTTTACTTTTAATCCCAATGTCAGGCTGACATCATTGTCCAACGTCGGAAAGACACTGTATTTTGGTTACTTTCCAACGCAACCTGAAAAAAAAAAAAATATATCAACATCTAATGATGTTACAACTTGACGTTTTGTGGACATTACCAATGTGACGTCTATCAGACGTTGGATTTTGGCTGCCATACCTGACAAATAAATGTCAGTATTTGACGTCAATATGACGTTGGTTTAAAATGTTGGCACAACGTTTAATTTTGGTCACTTTTGTAGGAATATACATTTATATAATCTAGTTCCAAATGAACAATAATCTATATATAACTGAAAAGTTATATTCTTTGGTTTTGTTTTTAATTAGCTAATTTTATTCAAAACTCTAGCTAGGGTGTGACAGACCTTAAAATCTCTTGGTTCCTGAGCACTGGCTGTGCCAAATTAATGTAAATGCTATGGGCAGGGTCTTAACAACGATGCCCCTGTCTTCGAGTGATACTTTCAGGCCAAAGAAACAACTTTGTTGATAAATTTGTGTGGGCAGCGGCTTGGCAAGAATATTCACCTACCTACCTACCTACTTCATTTACATGCTTTGTTTAGCCATCTCCACTTACTTGTGATAAAACTCGTTTAGGCTTTTGCAGACTCGTGGACTTCTTGAAGATTAACCAACACGTCTTAATAAAAAAATTCTGCTTGTTTAGAGTCTCTTGGACTGGTTTCTCACATTCATTTATTATTTTTCCACCACTTTCTAACACAACCTAAATCATCAAAATATCAACGTCATTTCATGTCGTTATTGGATGTCAAAATAACATTGTCCTTAGATGGTGGTGACCTAAAGCTAACCTAATATTAACATTTTATGACGTTGTGTGTTGGCTATCAAGTTTTTAGTATGAATTAGCATGTTATTAGCACGATTCTAGCATGGATTATCATGTTGTTAGCATGATTCTAGTATGGATTCCAGAAGGTTTCTGAAGGTTTGCTATTCAACATTTGCATGTAATACTTGTGTAATAAAACATCAGTGTTGGTTATGAGACTCATTAGCAAGCATCAAAAAATAACTTTAAAATCAAAATTATGTGTAAAATGTGTAAATTACCATACATTTTGCATTCCAGAAATTAGAAATGTTGCATTATTTTCCAAACGATACCAATTTGAATTAATATTAGCATGTAATACATGTATTATGAAATATCAGCGTGGGCTAATTATGAGACTCATTACAGAGCATTAAACAATAGGTGTGCAAATTACCTTTTCTCCGCTTATCACACCAGTAACAGGCATGAAATTTTATTAAGGATATTTTCGAGCAAATGTACCATTAAGAAAGGATTCGACAATATGCTAATGCGAATGAATTAGTTCAGTAAATTTCAAAGGACTAGCTTTAATCCTCAGGCCATTTGCGTTTGTTCATTATAATTTGCTCACTGTGGAGACATAAATAGTCATTAAATATTTGACATATTGATTACAGGTCTTATTAAATAAACATGCTGACTGCATTGCCTATAAATTATTATCACAGGCTGTGAGAGGTATATAATAATGATATGAACATTATAGTATTTATTAAAATTGATTGACTAAACTGATACTGCTATTCAATTGATCTATCTGGCAATGAATATGCATCCTTTCTTCTACCAGACGTACAGTTTTTTTTTGTACTCCATGACGTTTACATTTTGATTTTATTGTTTGTTTCTTTTTAAGCAATGCGAACAAAGCAGTAATCAGCAAAACGTTGTTTTGTGTCTTTTGGTCTTTTATTTTAATATGTTGTTTGTAAAATGTATGTGTTTTTTTTTTGTATTGTTTTTGTTCATGGATTGTTTTTAGTCTCTGTTTTGGTTTGTATTTATTCAGATTAGGTACATATAAAAACAATGCTGGATTCCATACAATCAATTTGTGTTGGGACAGCATAAAGGAATTAAGTTAACAACATTATTTTTTCCAAATTTAAGTGAAGTGAAAAAAAAAAATAAGTTGTCCCCCAAAAAACTCAAGAATTGTGTTGTTTTAGCCCATTTTAAGCAAGTAGTTTGAACAAAAAGGAAACATCGTTTTTGAGTGCTGTTTTGTTTTATGGGCAGTGTTGTTGACTTGATTAGCTTGTTTTGTTTTGTTTTTATTATGCTTTAGTAATGTAATAGTATCATTATGATGTGCTTTCAAGAAGGTATTTTGTTTTAAAAGCCGTCTGAAAGACATCCAATCATAGACTTCTTGTCTCAAACAAGGCTTAATTTGGGTGCTCGATGAAAACATAATATGGGTCTGTCAATGATCTAAAAAAATAGACTAGTCATGGACCGTGTTGGGTAAAGTTACCTTTGAAAGTGATGCATTACATTATTGAGTTACTCCCAAAAAAGTGACTAGTATTACTTAGTTACGTTTTATAGAAAGTAATGTATGTTACTTTTGTGCTACTTTTTCTAAGGCTTGATCTCTTTTCAGAACTGTTTTTTGTTTTCTTTCTTTTTTAATAGAGGAGTTATTAACAATTAACAACACTGTTTAACCTTCATTTACCTTTAAAAAACACATTAAAAAATTATATTTTAGGATAGTGTTATCTGAGAACTTCCTAACCCCAGAGCTGTACATGCTGTAAATACAGATTATTGAAAGTTTAAAGCAATGTGTTTGCTACTTTTGTACTAGTTGTCTTAAGTACAAGCACTGTCCATTGAGACAATCCTCTTTACCTTTGCTTCAGTGCATTCAAAATAATGAACACATTCTTTCATTGACTGTGTGATTCATTGTGACTAATTTTAATTCAGCAATTTATTTTTCATTCATTCATTTTTCTTTTCGGCTTAGTCCCTTTATTAATCTGGGGTCGCCACAGCAGAATGAACCACGAACTTATCCAGCATATGTTTTACGCAGCGGATGCCCGTCCAGCTGCAACCCATCTCTGGGAAACATTCATCCACACTCATTCACATACATACACTAAGGACAATTTAGCCTACCCAATTCACCTATAGCACATGTCTTTAGACTTGTGGGGGAAACTGGAACACCTAGAGGAAACCCACACAACCACAGGGAGAACATCATGCAAACTCCACACAGAAATGCCAACTGACCCAGCCGAGGCTTGAACTAGCGGCTTTCTTGCTGTTAGGCGATCGTGCTACCCACTACGCCACTGTGGGGCCCCAATTTATTTTTTAAAAGCGAATTAATTAAACTAAAAATTAACTCAAGTTACATTTTTTTAAAAAGTAACTTAAATATTATTCCTTATTACTTATGTGTTACTTTACTCATTTCTTAAAAAAAGTAATACCATTATGTATCTTACGTTACGTTATCTTACGTTTCTTGCAATGCGTTACCCCCAACACTGGTCATGGAATAAAGAGATTAGTCAGGCTACACGTGAAGTCTTTCATTCTTGTCTATGTGATGACTTGTCTATTTTTGGATTATTGTCAAACATCTATTAGATGTTCATGATTGGACGGCTATCAGAGGCTTTAAGTTTTTTGTTGTTTTGTTTAGGTGGTTTTGTTTTATTGTGCTTTGTTGTTGTTTAATATTTAACTTCAGCTTCAGCCTTAATATTTATTTTAAAAAAAATAACTCAATGTAAGCCATGCAAACTGTTGCCTTATTTTTCCTCTCTGTCTTTCCCTTCAACGTACCCCTCATTTTTACAAAACAAAAATGTACATGTCTTGCTTGAAAGCATATTCATTACCGGCCATACAGTTATGCATGATGTATCATAAGGGGGGTGAAAAAAAAAAATATAGGCTAGCACCCAGAAGAGAAGAACTTATAGGCTCTAGCAATTAAATTTGTGAGAGAGAAGCGCTATAGAGATGAGTGCTCCGGAAAGAGCAAGCACTTTAATGAGAGCCCATGAAGATATATGGTCACGCAGGTTAGGAGTTATTGCAACCATCGCACGCGGGGCAAACAACTGTTTTACAGAGGAGCCATAAAGGTTTCTGAGGGATACATATATGCCGGGGCGTAGACAAACTGTGATTTATGACGCTGGTGTTCAGCTTAAATTCTCCTCCAAATTCTTGGTGCTGAAATGCTTACTGCACAGAAAATGAGATAGGGAGGGAGCAGGGAGAAAAAAATAAATGAAAAGATAATGACAATAAAAATAAAATACTTGCGTAAGGTGGAGGTGGATGCATTTAAATTTAACATCAAATTGCAATCACAACATACTTTACTTTTGGAGCCTGAAACGTATTAACTTGTGAGGACGGAGTTTGAGAATGAAAGTCAGGTTCACTCACAGTGTATCCCAATGTAACATTACACAACTGCAAGATTTTTAAAACTGTGC
>CAIGQQ010037719.1:8068129-8123386 GCA_903798035.1 Danio albolineatus | reverse complement strand
ACTCTCTCACTCTCTCACTCTCTCACTCTCTCACTCTCTCACTCTCTAACCACACAACCTACTCCTACAACTACCCACCCAGAGTGACGGTTTGGGGCCATTTTATATCATTGGCCCCGCCCATGGGTTAAACCATTCTTCAGGTTGTAGGTTAACATGTAGAGAAAATAAATAAATAAAAATACATTACACAAAAGTATAAATGATTGCAAGTAAATAAATACACATACAAAACTAAAAATACAACACAACATACAACCAATACAAATATAAACAACAGAACAGTGATTTTTTTTTTATCATTGACCAGGGGTCGTGACCCTGATGATGTCATCCAAAATGGCTGCTCTGAAGTAAGGCGGGAAAAGACTGTATAAATGTCTTTGCTTGTAACCTGAACAGGTTTGGTGTTGCAGTATGGAAATCGGTAAGTGTATGTAATCTTTCTATGTTTGGTTAAAGAAAATGTGTCTGTGGTTATTTCAGTGTGAATGGGAAGATGATATGGGTTATTGTTTTAAATGAAATTGAGATATTTACATAAACACAATGCTAAACTCAGACAAAAAAAACAAAAAAAAAAAAAAACAACCTATACACATTACACAAACACACACATGCACAATACAGATAACACAACAAAGATCCATGTTTAAATTGTTTTTCCGGCAATTGGACCATGTTTATAAGTGTGTGTATTTTATCCGTAAGTGTAATGTGATGCGTGTATGTCAGTCACAGTGTCTCTGGTTCTACACTGTGACAGTACTGTTATTTTATTGTTTAGTTTTGGTTTGCTTTTTTACTGTATAATTGTTCAGCGTGTTTTTTTACACAGTAGCCTTTAGCTTTTTGTTTAATTAGTTTATTTTTATTGCGCTGTGCTGTTGTATTTTTAAGTTTTTTTTGTTTGTTTGTTTTTATTTTGGTTAATTTTACTGTTGTTTCATAGTTTTGATTCATTTCTTGCTCTTTCTTATGAGTTTGTTTACTTTTGTTATGCTGTTTTTTTCTTGTACTGTTGTTTTGTTGTTTAGATAGTTTTGTTTAATTTTCTGATTTTGTTTTAAATTTTAGTCTTACTTTGGTTAATGTTGATTTATTGTTTCTGTTTTGTTGTTTAATTTCACTTTGTTATGCTCCATTTGTATTCGTTTAGTTTAATATTGCTACTTTGCACTTTTATTCTCAGTAATGATGTTTAAAATACTACCATTCTCCTATTTTCAGAATAGGCCTATTATGAGATTAATCTTAAAACATCCCATCTTTGTTTTTTAAATCTTATATGAAGTATTAATTTACAAAATTGCTGTTGTAAATGTTAAAGTTATAGTCATCTTAAACATGTAGATTCTGAAACCTACTCAACACAGTCTACTTCAAAATTTCCACAACAAGAAAACAAATTTATCACAAAGAAATCAAATCTCACATGTAAAACAAGTCTTACACTTAACTCAATATTGCTAAAGCATCTCTTGTGTTCCACAGGGAAGGAAAAATGATTTCAAACAACATGAGGATGCGCAGATCCAGTCTCTTAAGATTGAATATTCAGAGGGGTCAGCAGTGTTGCGTTAAAGCTTTCAGCAGTACAGGCGACAAGACGTGACTGACGGCATTCAACAGCGAGGTAAGATGTTTCTGTGAAGCCGCTGGGTGAAAAGAGGTTCTGTATTAAATATGCAGAGGGAAACATGTGTGAGGAATACTAACATCTCTGCTGATGCTGACTACCTTAGCCAGCTAAACGCGAGCATTTCACAAGACTGACTTACTCTCAATGTGATTCAGCATGTTCTCAAAGAGGTGTGAGACAATAAAATAAATGCTACAAATACACTTTCTCAGGAAAATGAGCTCTGATTATCAAACATATTTGATTAAACTGTGTTTATAGATGTAAAGTAAATTTATATCCCGGACGAGCCCCACAATATGGCTAAATCCTCACAGAGATAATACAATGCTTTATCATACGTTTGCTTTTTTTTTAAAGTCCATTTATTACGTGAAACCTCATATCCCAACATAAATCCAAGAATGTTTTTTTTTTTTGCCATATTATAGTCAAATCAGAATCATCTGAATAATTGTATCAGCTTGCAAGATGCTAATAGGAAATATGAGTTTAGTTCTTTGTTTTCTTTTTGTTTGTTTATGCCAATTAGCCAACTTTTACACCCAATGATGCAGAGATTTCAGATGCATGGATCTGTTGTTTGTCTTTTTTAATAAATTAACGAATCAAGAAATGAACTGAGAAGAAATCAGTGGTGAGTGTGTAACCTTTTGCCCGAGACGTCTCCCACATTTTGTATGTAGATTTGTTTAGATTTCACCCAGCATTACCCATTCAAATGTGATAAGTATTCCTAATTGGTCCCGGATCTTATTGGTATTTGTAATATGTTCTCAAAGTTGTATTTTGATAGACATTGCTACCGTTGAGTTTTAAAGCTTGTTATAACAGTTTTCATTTATTTTAACTTTACATTCAGCCTTATTATTAATGACATTAAATATTACTTGTTTAATAAGTAATTGCATTTTTATAGATTTTGGGGGCTCGTCCGGGATGTTTATATGTACTTTGCCTTTTTTAAATATAAAAAGTGAAATGCTAAAGGTAGTTACATGCTAAATGGTGGTTAAAAGTTGAAATGTTTTTTATATAGATATGAAATATATCTCTCAAATCATCTTACTATTATTTAGCATATATTACAAACCAGTCTAGATAGATTAAGAATCAACATACAGCACTACCTGAATATTAAATCTAAATATATTCAAACTTTATGTATCAACAGTCACAATTCTCATTAAAATGAAAAATTTGAAGCACAAAAAAGACACATTTGCTTTGTTGTCACTAAGATCAACCTCTGATCTTTAAGCATATGTGCCTGCAGATAGAGGTTTGAGCCCTGGATAACCATGAAAGCCTTGAGAAGCTTCTTTTCACCCTTCTCTAAAACTCCTGAAACTCAGACACATGTTGACTAATGCCTCAGAAAGATACTGGATTTCTGGAGCTCATTAAAACACATTCAACAAAACTACAAACCAGTTTGTGACAGCCTCCATACATCCAACCCCCCCAAAAATACCTTTTCGGAGGAAAAACACCTTCTTCTCTGACCTGTTTGCATTTATAATATTTGGAAACCTCCACTGTGCAGCTCAGAAACATCTGTGTTTTTTTCCTTGAGTGTCTCCACAGGTTTGATATCTATTATTCAGACCCTTCGAGTCTCTCTCACACCAATTAAACTCTAACTCAGGTCTCGACGCGGATCTCACAGCACTTCCGATGAGCTTTACAGAGCTCAGGGACTACAAACACAGGTCGAGAGGGACAGTAACCTCACCAGCTAAGCATGTCGTTTTTAAAAATGTAGACGATTGAGAACACTAGGTTAGTTCAACCATAAAAATAAATTATTTTGTCAAATATTTGTAAGATATTAGATGAAATCCTAGAGCTCTCTCGTCCTCTATAGACAGCAATGTTTCTTCACTGTAAAAAATGAAAAGTTGAGTTAACTTAAAATTTTAAAGCAACTGGCTGCAAAGAAATTTTGAGTTTATTAAGCTTCAGTGGATCAAGTTGTGCCAAAATAATTTTTCAAGTTGACTGAAAAGGCTGGTTTATGTCAAGAATACTTTATGGAATAATTTGGCACAACTCCAACCACTAAAGCTTAATAAACTCAGATTTCTTTGTAGCCGGTTGCTTTAAAATTTTAAGTTAACTCAACTTTTTATTTTTTGAAGATATAGAGAAATCAAAATTTAAAGTCTCCTCAACTGAAATTTTTACATTTATTGAACAAACAATTCCAGTTAAATAATTTTTATGAGTAAATTAAACTCTGAGCTCAATATGTCCAACTTACAAATCTTTAATTCAGTTTAAAATTGTAAGTTGGATTTTTTTTACAGTGTTGAGTCTTGAAAATTAAAGGAAGAGTTTGTTAAAATATGCCATGCAACTTCAGTGGTTCAACTGTAATCACACAAAGCTCCAACAACACTTTTTGTGCACCAAAAAAAGTTAAAATTATTGTCTTATGTTTTGCAAGAGGTCATGATGTGTATTTAATACAGGCAGTATGAAGTATTGTCATTGCAGTCAACAGTGCAACATGCAATCATAGTTTTTGCCATAGTAAATGTACATTATAATCTGATGTAAAAAGATATAGGTGAACAAAGTAATTTTTACTTATTATTTTGGTGCACACATTTGTTCTTGGAGCACTGAATGATTACAGTTGAACCACTGAAGTCACATGGAATTTTTCTGACAATGGTTTTGGTTCCTTTTCTGGAATTTACATCTAAAATATCTTTAGTTGTGTCCCTGGCGTTTTGAAAAAAATTTACATCTACACAATATTTTCAAAACTATTGCATTTAAACATATCCACAAAAATGGCCCAAAGCACTGTATTAAATTTGCCAGGCTAGCATTTGATGCTGTAATTAAGTGATGACATGTTTTCAGAAGCTCTGCACTCGTGTCTATTTATAATTTGCCTCACATGTAAGATGTGTATCCGCTGTTGGTTGTAATGTGAAGTAAATCCACACTTTAACTATGAAGAGTTGACAAACACACGAGCAACAAGAAGACTACCACATATTCTGCCATCATTACCAAGGCCTATTGATGGCAAGTCTGAAATCATTAGGCAGAAATCATTAAAATGTAGCTTTTGCATTAAAAACTTTTTTTTTTTTTTTTTTACCAAACCAAAAAAAGAAATAAAAAAATCTAAATCCCAATAGTCTGTAACATGCAGTTTTGTTGTCCTAATGTATCAAATACATCATTGCAGATCAGTGAAATTAGTAAAAATATACTTAATAACTTTTTAGTTTTTGAAAAATTTATTTTGGTCACTCTTTTTTTTTTTAATTCAGTTATATTATTTCTTTTTTAATGATATTTTTTATTATTATTATAAAATTATTCAATGTAGCGAGTTTGATTGAGAGGCTTACTTTAGTGAACAGTTTTAGGTTGTTCATTTTATTGAGCTAGTTGGCAAGGTCAATTTCGCGAGTCAGTTTGCTCCATTAATCTTAATAAATCTTGTTAAATATGTTTATTAATATGTACATTTCAGTCAAGTGATTTGGACAGTTCATTTCAAAGAATTGTTGTTTGGACTATTTCAATTGCTTATTAGAGAATTGGCAGATCATTTTAGGTAGTTTGGATGGTTTTATTGAACTGGTTTGAACAATTTATTTTGGCAAATTGTTGTGGACCCTTTTTTCTTCAAATCAGTTCAAAAGATCCACTTTAATGAATCTGTTTGAACAGTTCATTTTATAGAAATGGTTTGGATAGTTCATTATAATTATATGGACTGTGCAATTTTTCCTATTTGGTTTCAGATTAGTCTCTCATTGACCCTGGATGATTGATTTGATTTGATTTGATTTGATTTGATTTGATTTGATTTGATTTGATTTGATTTGATTGATTGATTCATTCATTCATTCATTCATTGATTGATTGATTGATTGATTGACATTTACACACATCGACAAAAATGGCCCAAAACACTGTATTAAATTTGCCAGGCTGTCATTTAATGCTGTAATTAAGTGATGACATGTTTTCAGAAGCTCTGCACTCGTGTCTATTTATAATTTGCCTTATGCGTAAGATGCGTATCTGCTGTTGGTTGTAATGTGAAGTAAATCAACACTTTAACTATGAAGAGTTAGCAAACACACGAGCAACAGGAAGACTACCAGTTATTTCACCATTATTACCCGTGCCCATTGATGGCAAGTTTGAAATAATAATGGAAGGAGACTAAATGCCACCATTTGATTGGCTAAAGTTGTGTTTCATGTGACCAAATTAGTGTTACTGGTTTTCCAATGGTAAGTAAAAGACTGTCATTTTAGCGTGTTTTAGCGTTTTCCAATGTATGCGTTTTCAGTCCCAAAAATGGTGTTGTCATGTGAACAAACAGTCAAAACATATAAAATTGTGCCTTTTTTTTTAATAAAAATTGTATAAACTAGTGTTTCCCAACCCTATTCCTGAAGGCACATCAACAGTATATATTGTCAACCTCTCCGTAATCAAACACACCTGAATCAACTCATCAGAACATCGGAAGAGACTCCAAAACCTGAAATGAATGGGTTAGATAAGGCATACATCCAAAATATGTACTGTTGGTGTGCCTCAAGGAACAAGGTTGGGAAACACTGGTATAAACAGCTCCTATGTCAATGTGCTATTGGCTCAACCTATTCTTTCCATTCAAAGGCAGCATCTACAACTTGGCGCCAAGACTGAGAGAAAAAGAAAGAGAAAGGGTTTCTGAGCAGACAGCTGGAGGATTAGCCTATTAGCACAGCATATTTGCCATTTGCTAAGCTGCTTACGGAAACATTACGGCACAAATGTAGGGAGAATGTCAATATCTAATTTATTTCCGGACTTAATTACCATGCATCTCTCAGCTTACATCTTACTCAGGCCTGACAGCCGGAGTGGAACAGCATGGGAGAGAATTAATTGCGCTTTATTTAAACTGACCTGTATGACAGCAACTTCAGTTTGGCGGGAACTTTGCTAATACCTGAATAGCTTTTGCGCTATCTTTGATCTGTCAGGAAAATAGGACAAATATGATTGTTTTTTTATTTGCTATTCTTACACCAGGTGGTTGGGGAAACTAGGCTGCGCTTACTGAATCGCTCGTTTTTAGAAGCAGGGGAGTCAATGAGTTCATTACTGTTGTTTGTCTGTCTTTGTTTGAGTTGTAGCTGTTATCTTCGTGTTCCCAGCAGTGTACGACAATTCTGGGTGTCTTGCGTAGAATATATTGGTTTAATTTGCAAGTCCGACTTTATACAACTTCTGGGAGTTCATGCTGAGGCAGTTCAACTGGAAATAAAGATGTAGGACAATGCTTTAGAGAAAGTGATCTTTGAATTTTATGAGAGTAAAATGATTTAAGGCAAGTTTTTAATTGCGTCTGAAATAATCACTACTTGTTACTTTTCAGTGGGCAGAAATTCTGATTAAAGGATCAAGCACCTTTACTACCTCGTCGTTAGTAGTTTTGCATAAATTAGCTTCAGAAAAATGTAGCTTTTGCATGAAAATCCAATTACTATTTAATTTTTTTTACCAAACCAAAAAAATCTAAATCCCAAATAGTCTGTAGCATGTGGTTTTGTTGTCTTAATGTATTAAATATATCATTGCAGATCAATGAAATTAATAAATATATATCTTTTTGGTTTTTGAAAAAATTATTTTAGTCAGTCGATTTCTTTTTTTATTATTATTATTACTTTTTTATAATTTTTTCCTATCATTAAAATTATTTTGTGAGTTGGATTGAGAGGCTTATTTTAGTGAATAGTTTTAGGTTGTTCATTTTATTGAGCTAGTTTGCAAGGTCAATTTCGCGAGTCAGTTTGCTCCATTTATCTTAATAAATTTAGTTGAATATGTTTATTATTACGTACATTTTAGTGAAATGATTTGGACAGTTCATTTCAAAGAATTGTTGTTTGGACTATTTGGAATTCAGTTGCTTATTAGAGAATTGGCAGATCATTTTAGGTAGTTTGGATGGTTTTATTGAACTGGTTTGAACAATTTATTTTGGCAAATAGTTTTGGAGCCTTTTTTTCTTGAAATCAGTTTATTTGAACAGTTCATTTTATAGAAATGGTTTGGATAGTTCTTTTTAATTATATGGATTGAGCAATTTTTCCTATTTGGTTTCCGTTTGGTCTCTCATTGACCCTGGATGATTCATTCATTCATTCATTTTCCTTCAGCTTAGTCTCTTTATTCATCAGGGGTCGCCACAGCGGAATGAACCGCCAGCTTATCTAGCATATGATGGACACAGCACTGGGAAGTTATTAATTTTGGTGATTTCTTTTATTTCTTATTTTTGTTTGTTTATTTGTTTTGGGAAAGAATAGTCAGGGCTTGATGTCTTATCCGAATGATGGCAATTCGAATATTTATAAACCTAGTCTTCCAAAATGTTCCCCATTGACATTAGGTAATTAGTTGTGGTCTCTCCGTGATGAATGTCCAGCGTTCTCCAGCCCCGGTGCCTAGACTGCAGCTCAACACAAGACGTCTGGCCATAAGAGAAATGGTCGTGCCCAACTGAGCCTGGTTTCTCTCGAGGTTTTTTAATTCTTCCCTTTCGCCAATTGGTGACGTTTTTTCCTCGCCGCTGTCGCCACTGGCTTGCATGGTTCGGGACTTGTAGGGCTGCGCATCGATGGATTACTCTTCAGTGTTTGGACTCTCAGCAGTGAATAATAAACCACGCCGAATTGAACTAAACTGATCTTCAACACTGAAAACTGCACTGACACTGTTTCAATTTTTTATAATGCATGTGAAGCTGCTTTGACACAATCTACATTGTAAAAGCGCTATACAGATAAAGATGAAAGATGAATAGTAACTAAGTGACTAGCTATAGTGGGCAACCCCTAAAAAGTCTGATTTTATTTTTTTTATATACCACATAAAAATAAAGATAAAATATAAATATAAAATAATAATAATCTAATAGATGTAAACGTAACAATTGTAACACATGTAAAATACATAATTTGCATATAATTATTGACTTCTTTCACTTTAGAGCAGATGCAGCCATCATCTGAACATTATTGGCTCACTTTCATTGAATAGTACCTGTAAAAACAGCTTGTTATGCTGCTTGTTATGCTGCTTTATGTTGGTTCTGGTATTTTGTTATTATATAATTTTTACTTTTATCTCTAGTCATAAACACCGCTTTTTAAAGCAAGTAGTTTGACTGTTTATTGCCGTTTGTTATAGGCAAATGAATAAGAAATCCTAAAACAATTCAGAAAAGAGCTTACATTTCAAAACAAGGTCAATGTGTGTGTATATATGATAATTATATAGTAACTAAGTGCTGTACGGGGACAGATGTGGGGGGAAAAAGGAAAGAACTGATTCTGGCACGGTTTGTAGGCAGCGGGAGGAGAAGAAGAACAGAACTGCAGGATTATCGGGATGCGTTTACAGCATCGCTTATGGTATATTTTCCTGTTATCTTTTCCACCACCCAAACACTCAATCCCTGGCGGACCTTATCAATAATTCAACGTAAAAAAGCACTGTACAAAAACTTGTACTCAAGAGCCTCAGTAAATATTTCGATTTTCTCCCCCCACTGTTTTATTTTACTGTTTTACGTCTTGCCAAAAAGGACAGAGAATCTGAATACACTGAAAAAAAGGTTCATTGGATTTTGTTCATGGTTCGTTTTATTTTTTTTATTTATTTATATATATATATTTTTTAAGTAAGTTGTTGCTTTTTTGGGGGATGAATCTAAACAAACACATTAAATTCAGTAATTTTTAACTTAATGTGTTTGTTTAAATTCAGCCAGTTTGTAAACACTTACATTAAAAATTACGAACATTGTTATGCAGAGGAAGGCACAAACAGGTTGAGAAGTAAAGACTAAACTATAATTAATCACTCAAATTGATTTATATCGATAATGCAATCATTCTAATTATTAATACCATATTAATATTAATACTATTTTTAGCCCATTATTTGTTCAAATAAAATAGTTTTTTTTTTTTGTATTTTAATGCAATTTCCAGTAAAACAGTGTTTATTTAATCCTGAAAGAGATTATTGCGTAATCATTGTTTGATCATTAGTTTGATGTTTGTATAGGGAGGCTATCTGAAGCATTGTTTTGATGGATAAATCTCAACAGAGTCTCTCACATTCAGCTAAATCATCTGTTGTTGTTTTTCATATTTATCAGTCATTCATCAGGTGATTCTCCTGCAGATGTACAGGACACTAATTGGTCCCCTGAAGAAACCACAGCAGGTACAAATGAGGCTGAAAAGTAGCCTATCAATATGCATCCATATTCATCTAGATATATAGCACTAACTATATTGTTATTTTTACATATGAAGTACCCCTGGGTATGAATAATTTTGTGCATGACTGCATATACAGCTATGGGTAAAATAAAGAAAACACTGTAACACTGTACTGTTACTCTGTATTTACAATTTATAGTTATATTTGTTTAAACATTTTCTTTTAAATTTTGACCAATTGTCATTTAAAGAAAAGGTAACACTTTATTTTGATGGTCTATTTGAGTATTAGTAGACTGTCTACGTAATATCTGTTGATACAAACATTCAACAGACATTTAACTGACTATAAAGTACATGTCAACTTACACTAATCCTAACCCCAACCTAACAGTCTACTTACAATCAAATGAGAATTAGTTGCAATGTAACTTAAATTCAACAAACTGACCATCAAAATAAAGTGTGACCAAAGACAATAGCGAGAATTGTATCTGAATTCGAAACTTAATATTGAAGAAATTATTCGAATAAATATTATCATATCTTTAAAGAATAAACCAAAAACTTGCATTTTACCTAAACATAAATGCTACAAATTATGCATCAGATTGGAAAAGCATGTTTGGAGTAATTTGTATAGTATATTGGACAAAATAACAACAACAACTAAAACAATCTTGCTAAACTACTGGTTTACTGTTTAGATTTAAATCATGTTTAGCTGGTTGAACTAATAGAAAGACTGTTAATTGCGTTACATCACAATACCATTCTGTATTTTATCAGTATAATAAACCCATTTTAATATAATATTAAAAAATATATATTGTTAAACCAGGTTATTAGTATCAAGTACTTTTTACTCTGACTTACTGTTTTATGCAAATTTACAATTGTACTTCAAGCCAATGTTACATTTAATGAATATTGCAGCATATTATCAGAATATTACTATGTTTTAAATCCAGGTAATCGGACTCAAATACTTTCAACCAATGCTCATTCTGAAAACATAGTCCTACGTACATTTCTGGAGACTGCACATCTTATAGTCAGAGGTACGTATGGCTGTGTTTCATTTTTTAAACAAATGCTATATGAGCGATTATTATTATTAATTTTTTTTATGACGCCGTTCCTTTTGTGCTTACCAGCTGACCGTTTGCCTGCATGTGGACGACTTTCCTGCTGCAATCAGTTTGTCCCGTTAGCTCGCCATGTACGTCGGCGAACTTGAGATGCAGCGATGAGTTGACCTCGACGACGGGGTTCGAGTCTGGTGAGGAGCGGTTCCAGAAAGCAGGTAAGACAAAAACAGAATCCAAAAAAAAAAATTTAAAAAAGCAGTAAATGACAGGGTGAGAATGTGGTAAAATCTGAAAACGTGGTAAAAATGAGATGAGGGCTTTTGGGTTTAAAGAAGTGTTTGGGTGGGTCAATCCATAAAATTGGTTGGGTTTAGGAAAGGAGGAAGGTGGGTCAGTCGATTGGTCAGTCATTCAGTCAGTTAAACAGTCAGCTCACAGCAGCCTCTAGTGGGTTTACGCGAGAACAGCAAACGCAAACGGCACTCGCGAGAGACATTTTAGGTCTCAAAAGGCGTACACAGCGGTCTCTTATGGATTCGTGAAAACAAAAAGTGCAAAAATACCCGGGACGTATTTCACAGCCTCCAGAAATGTGCATGCGACTGTTTTTGGAATAAGCCTGGGTTGAATACTTTTATTGTTAATTACTGTTTTCTATAAAGTAAAATGACATATTAATCTGCTTGTATCATATTTTAATATACCAATGCAAAATGTTACATACATTCAATACAATTCAAAACATGAAATAATTTTCTGTAGAAAAAAAAAAAGATTTGTAAAGCATAAAGCATTGAATATGTCAATGAATATTTCATCAGCACATTGTAATTGACAAGAAGAAAAGGCAGTCAATCAAGCAAGACTGCTGTATTAACAATCACTTTTTGTTTTTACAGTTCAAGAAAGCAAAACAGGCCAATTATCGGTGTTTCTGACTGGCGTTTTTGTTTGTGAGGATTGTTATTTACTGGCCAGTGAATGCGGCTCATTTCCCAGATCATCAGGTTCAGAGGTGAGAGCACATTCCCATGAGCTCCTGCTTCATCGATTTCTGCTCGTTCCTCAAGCGTTTAACATTCACACTTGATGAAAACATGATTCACACACACAATCACACTTCTTTCCCTCGCACTGAAAACACGCAGATGCCTCCCGCGTTTGTTTGATGCACTGCTGTCAGCCTGTGTTTAACTCACACTGTTCGCTAATTTGACATCAATCTGTCATTTATAAATTCTAGAACGTTGTTGGCGTGTTTATAACTAGCAAACTGTTGAAAGATGGATTTTTTTTATTATTATTATTAAATCAGAGCACCAAGGAAAATCTACTAAAAAATAATCCCTTTAGAAGCCGACTGGATGAAGCCGCATCCAGCAAGCCAATTAGAACCAATCCTCCAGTCCAGTTTACGAATAAAAATCATAAAAAATTAAAAATTCAAGTTGATATTTATATTTTTTGAGTTCACAGAGTTAGATTTTAGGCCTCATCCACACAAATATGTTTTCGTTAAAAAGGCCTACTTTTCTCTGTGTTTTGGCATTCCGTCCACAAAGAGACGGCATATTTAGAAAACAAAAATGTATTTGTGTCTTTTTGAAAATGCTGTCTAAAGTGGATCAATTTAGAAACGCCATTTTCATGTTGCAGTTTGGACTCTAAAAACAGAGGCTTTCGAAAATGACTCATTTGAGCCATGTGATGCAGTCATGTGACACATTGTAAAGCAGATGTTTTGGATGCTGTCCGTTTTGGCAACTTTGTTCCACATTAATATCAGTTTATACTTGCTTCATATTGCCTCTCTTTAAAGGACACAGAATGTTTTCAGTGGTGGAAGCAGATGACAGTTGCTACGTTTTGTTGCAGAGTTTTAAAGAGAGCGAAAGTAAATAAAAGGCAAGCGGATATGATGCTGGTAAAAGTGTCATACATCTGTGGGCATGCGCAGTACATGATGACAGCATTTTCAGTCATTTAGTGTGGATGATGGAAAAAATTTAAAACGATAGAGTGGACATGGAGAGTTTTTAGAAATCCTATCGAGAAATAGTCTAAATCGAATGGCCTCTTAAAATTGGAGTCAGGTTAAATAAGGAGCTGGAAACAAATATAAATACATTCTAAAAAAAATGAATTCTTTTCAGAAATGCTAGAAAAGTCACACATTTAACTTTCCACCATTCATCAAATTCTGCCATTGGGCTGAAATAACTTATTAATAAAGTCATCTGGATTGGCCAAGAAAGCATTCTTACAGTACAAGCGTTCTTACATCAAGATTCTTTGGATTCATCTTCAGTGCCTCGTCCTTCATCTAACCCCAGACATGTTCAATAATGTTCATGTCAGGTTACTGGGCTGGCCAATTCTGGAGCACCCTGACCTTCTTTGGTTTCTGGAACTTTGATGTGGAGGCTAAATTATGATAAGGAGGGCTATCCTGCAGAAGAATTTGCCCTCTCCTGTGGTTTGTAACATAATGGGCAGCACAAATGTCTTGATACCTCAGGCTGTTGATGTTGCCATCCACTCTGCAGATCTCTCGCACGCCCTCATATGGCTATGTTAACCCATACATAGTGAAAATCATGGGTCCATGTGGGTTCCAGTAGGTCTTCTGCAGTATTTGTAATGATTGGGATGCAGTTTAACCAATCAACCTTCTGCCACTTTTCCAAATGATCAACTATAAATCAAGTTTTTTTTTTTTGTCAAGATTGACAACAAGACTTAAACATCATAATTAACAGGGTCTTTTGACATTCAGAATTGTCACAGATTTCCTGTGAGAATTGAGGATAAGGGTAGGGATGGGGTAAGGCCAGTGTTGGGTGTAACGCGTTACTAAGTAACTGTAATTAAATTACTTTTTCACTGAAAAAGTAAAGTAACTAGCCTAATTACTGTTCATTTTTAGGTATTTTAAATACAGTTACTTATAATGTACTTGCGTTACATTGTAAAATAATTAAACTCGCTGAATAATCTTACACAATTTTATTAATTTATGTTCTAAAGGTAAAAGTAAACTCTGGCGCTTTAAAATCATCATAGTGCACATGCATGTGATAGCGCCGCGCGCCAGTTTGCTGCTAGTCAAAAAGCGGAAGATGGCGGACTCAGCTGAAGCGAGTGGCTTTACCAAATGAAAATATTCCCAGACAAGAACATTATACAGTATTTTTCAGTAGCCTATTAATCAATTTATTTTTCCTCATTGCGCGCCTGCGTGCTGTAGCGCACGGCTTTTTCAAGGCTATCGCGCACCTGACATGGGCTGGTATGAAGATTACTATGGGAAAGGCTAGGATACGCATGTAACAGAGGGAGTCGGCGAATTAAACATGACTGATGCTGCTCAGAGTAATAAGACACCTTTTGCTCGATCGGATCACAGGTAAACGAGAGACACAATCCAGTTCAAAAACATGCCGTATAAATCTTAAGCCTTTTGTCCACTTCCGATCAAACTGCACGGGCTTTCATTCTAATACCGCCAAAAATAATGCTTTTTTTGTAGATTGCATGATCCTGCCCATACCTGTCAACATTGGGATGTGAAAATAAGGGATTTTATTTTTAATGTATAGAATACATTAGCAAATAGTTTAGAAATAAAATTTCGTTTATTATAAAGAAATAGAAAGGCGACCCTGGATTAATAAAGGGAATAAGCCGACAAGAAAATGAATGAATGAAAGAAAAGTTATCAAATTGTTTTAATCTTTTTCTTCACTGTATAACTCACACATTCTGAATAAAGAGCAGTCAATGAATCATTTATTTAGATTTTTTGTTTGATTACATTAAATAACAGAGGCGTCACTGTTATAAATAACAGAAGTTTACTTCTATAGTTATAATGACGGCATTCGATTGCTTTCCTAACGTTTTATGCTCATTTAAGACAAAATTAGTTAACCATCAAGATCGACATCTTTAGATGTTATTATTATTAATTATGTGTCTGTTCAAACACGCAGCCAAAACCCAGTATCCACTTTCGCTCTGCTTCTGATCGAGGGAACAGAATCCGTTTGGGAAACAGCATCTATATTTATCATATGGACGCGTCATCTGAAAGTCACGCACCGCTTTATGACTGTTTTGAGGATTGCATAGGAGGAGCGACGGCACCTGTAATGAAAAGGAAAGGGAATCCCGCCTTTTTTTATGTTTATTCTAAAGTGTTTAAATGCCTAAATAAAACGGAAGCACAGAAAAGATTCACATTTAAGAAGAAGGGGCGGCACTGGTGGTTCAGCGGTATGGGTTGCGAATGGGGAGGATCGGCTCTTTAATGTTTTTTTACACCCGTCGGAGAACAACTATACGGGAAAATAGATTTACGGGATAATAGGGGGATAGAACTGTAAAATACGTGAGAATCCCGGGAAAAACGGGAGTGTTGACAGATGTTACCCTGCCTGATCGATAGATATGCAGAATAATATTTAAGAAGGTTAGCCTACATTGCATAGGCTACTAAAAATTATTATGCATGTAATTATTATAGATTTTTTAAAAATAGAATATAATAAAGATGATTCAGAAAACTAAAAGGCTAAACTATTTCATGTTTGACTCATATGTTTTATTTATTATTTACAGAGTAATATTTTTATTATTTGTCCATAGGTTTAGGGATTTCAAGAAGTATTTAGTTAAGTTACTTATTGAGTAATTAAGTTACTTTTCAGACACAGTAATTAGAAAAGTATTTTAAATACAATATTGATTGAGTAATTAGTAATTAGTAATTAATTACTTTTTTAAAGTAACTTACCCAACACTGGGTAAGGCCATACTTATGTGTTTTTTTTTACAGTACAAAATACATTATGTCTATATAGAGTTCTTGTGAACCACATAAACAAGTATAAGTGTTTGTTGTTTATCCAGACCTGTCTAGTGTGTTCCCTTTATAGTGCTTTTATCCAATCAAAGCGGCCTGTGAACAGACTTTAATTATACCTCTTTGAGTCCATCTCTCTCTCACTCTCTCTTCTTTTTTTTTTTCATCAAGCATCTTTTGAAGTTGCTCTTCACCCTCTTAAAGTAACTTGTTGGTTGACAGACAATTTGCTGCTTGGCTGCCCATCACAAATGGACAGATCCAGAGATAAAGAGAGAGAGCGATAACTCCAAAAAAAACCTTCTTGAATTTCAATCCAATCGCAAAATCCAGTGGCAGTTTAGTGGCACGACTAAAATTACCTCCTCTGAAGGCGTGGATGGACAGCGTTTGATTCTTGTGTTTAGTATTATGTTAAAACCCTGAGGGAATTTGTGACGGAAATGTTTTCAGATCATTCGAAAATATCTCTTGATGGAGAGGTAGGGAAAGAACCGAGGTTAAGAGGAAAAACAGACATTATTTTTAGTTTAACCGGATCACAGTTTGTGCTTTTTGCTGTCTTAAAATGGAAACAGCATTTTAGTGTTGCCTTTTTATTTATTCAAAGCATCCTGAAGTAGCCATTTTTGCTACTATTGTGTCTTCTTAAGTTGTTTGAAAGTCCTTTTTACATATTTCCCATTTTACTACATTATATTTTACTTACTGTATATGTTAAAATACACCATTTAATATACTATGATTGAAGTTTTTTCTACTTCAGCATGAAATGGAACTTTCCTAATGAGTTGTTTTCTTCTGTTGAACACAATCTGATGAATATTTGGAAAAAAAAAATAGCCATTGACATCCACAGTAGGGACAGACACTGCTATGGCAATCAATGGCTGTTTTTCCCCCCCAGTATTCCACAGTATTGTTCATTGTGTTTAAAAGAAATGAAAACAATAATAATAATAATAATAATGCAAAACTCAAACATCTTTTGAAAAAGTGAGGGATAAGTAAATGATGATGGAATTTTCTCTCGTTTTTGGTGAACAATGTTTTGAACAATGTTTTTATTTAACTTGCAATATCAGAAGCAAAACAGTTTTAAAATAAATCACAATTTACTGGGGGGGGGGTTTTCAGGAAGATTTCATGAATTGTAATTATGTAAACTATACAATGTAAACATACGTCGTTTTCTCACAATATGAGATAATATACATAACATACTGTAGCATTACTGAATCAGATTAGACCAGTAGCATCTTGTTCCAAAAAGAAAAAAATAAAGAAAAAAATAAATCCAAATTAAAGCGTTACTCTAGTAACACCATGAACACAGAAGAGTCAAGGTTTGAATAGGACAATTATCAAAACTTATTCAAACTTTTTTGCTTTTTTTTTTTTTTTTGTGTGATGCTAATGGTCTAATTCAATGATCTATGCTTAGCTACACTAAGAGCACTCTCAATGGCAGACCCGGAGTTTTAATGGTGTCAAAAATAGTAAAACTCAACAGTTTAACTAGAGAGGTGGCTCCCGAAGTGGGCTTGGAAACCTCTTGATTTCCAAAAATCCCAGATCTAACCCTTAATATGTAGGTTATGGATAAAATATGATAATAGTAGAAAAATTGTAGTTAATTGTTGCACATGCCAATAAAACCCCATCAGCCTTTTTATTAACTTATTTCTTTCTTTACATTAGATTGCGACCCCTGGGGTGTTTACATTAGATTAGCAACACCTCAATAGCATCTGTTGCAGTAGGCTGATTTTACGGCACCAGGGTAAAATTTCTGACACCTTTACGACACTCACGTATATTAGAAATAAATACAAGCCACGACTGAACATGGAGGATAATCTCAGAGTGGCGGTATTTAAGATTAAACCAAGAATAGACTTGTGCTGTAAACAATTGTGCCCACCAGTCTCATTAGGCGAGGTAAATATAAAATTAAACAAATAAATAAATTACTATTGAAAAAAAGGATATGGTTCTTAGACTGTTTCACCTTTTTGTGTAGTACATTTGTTCACATTTATATAAGCCTATTGGAATGTGTGAGCCGTTACATGCACATTTGTATATTTATAACCACTTATGAGGATAGTGGAAGTTGCGAGTCACTAGCATTGCTATTTTGGGGGTCGTGGGCTGAAAAATTTGGAACTCTTGCTTTAGGGGAGTAGAGGAATTGTACAATTAGCTTATTGCCAAAACAAGTGGAGTGTTTCTTTTAGGAAGTGCAAGTGAGATGAGTAAATACATGGAAATGCACATTTTAGAACTATGGTAAGTATCATGTTTAAGCATCAAATACCATTGATCTACACTTACTCTTGATTCCTCTTAACATGCAAACAAAAGAGCCATTGGTCTATAATTGAGAAAATTATTGAAAAAAACTTGTTTCTCCATTAACTAGAGTAATGTATTACAAGTAATGAGAGTAATGTAATCAGATTACTTTTTATAAGTAACAAGTAAATTAATGTGTTACTTTTTACTCGAAAAAAGTAGTCTGATTACATTACTCTCATTACTTGTAATACATTACCACCAACCTCAGTGACCGCTGTGATTTGTTCAAAGTACAGTTACTATATATTTATTTATTTATTTTCTTATGTATATATATAGTAAGTTGCATCCAAAAAGCACAGGACACATTTTAATAGACTCGTTGGACTACAATGTCATGTGTACCGACATCCGAACTCCTCTGTGGCTCTGCTGTGCGCTGCAGTGGCTCCACAGGTGAGAATTTAATTACTGCAGTCCCTTGAGCTGCACCATACACTCCAGTCTCTACAACCACTGCAATCAAATACCTGAGAGAGAAAGAGAGAGAGATAGAGACGTGGGTTCACGTTGACTGTAGGTTAATCAGAGTCATTTATCACTTGTGCTGTAATCGCTAGCATTAGTCACCTAAACGGCCAGAACCGTACGTGACATTTTTTCAACCGTTTCTTCAGTAGCGCAAAGCGTTAGGCTCTACTCGCACTGCCTTTCTCTCACTCCCTCGTTCATTTTATCTCTATATCTATTTCTGTCGTACACTGGGGAGAATGAATTAGCAATGCTGCCCATGCGGCGTTAAGAAATTACTGTAGGTATTTTTATAATGAAGTTAATTTCTTCAATTTAAATGTGAAGTCATGATGATAGAAATATATAGGTAGATGATAAATGTTGGTAAAGTTTGGTGACAAACTTTGATTTTGGCATGAAAAAGCCTTGTTTGAAAGTTTCAAATAACTTGATCTTGAAGTTTAAAGGTTTTCTTGAAAAAAAAAAAAAAAAAAAGAATTCAGAAAATGTTGCTGAATTAAAAGTACTTCAGAGCTCAAGAGGATACTAAGAAACCATATAAAACTATCCATGTTTCACTAGTATGCTTGAATGATGATCGCTATCATGTTCTAAATGTTTTTAACATGTAACATGGGAATTATGCTTATTTTTCCGGTAGGGTTAAAAATGTGTTATAAAATATTACTAGTATTACTTTCTGATACACATAATTTAGCACATTGCTAATTTGCTTAGCATGTTTTTTTTATTATTTAACATTTTGTTAGCATGTTTCTAACATGTTATACTCAATGCTGGCATGATTTAGCTCAGTTAGCTAAGATACAACTTTTGAGTCATCTTTTTCTGAGGATGTCAACATTTTAATACATACAGTACCTGCCCTAATAATAATAATAATAATAATAATAATAAAAAAAGCTTAATCCAGCCTAGGCTAGTTGGCTGGTTTTACAGTAGCTGGCCGACTAGCCTGGTTTTGGCTAATCCAGACTGGTTTCCAGCCATTTCCAGCTGGTCTTAGCTGGTAGCTGCTCAAGCTGGTAGATGGCCAGCTAAATCCAGCTACAGTATGTCCAGCTTAAACTAGACAGGTCAAGCTGGTTTTAGCTGGTCATTTTCCAGCCTGACCAGGTTGGAAATGGCTGGAAACGGCCAAAAAATCTCCAAAACCAGGCTGGTTGAGCAGCTAAAACAGTCAACCAGCTTAGGTTAGTTTAAACTGTTTTTTTTTTTTTTTTTTTTTTTTTTTTCAGAAGGGAGAGTTTTATCAGCCTGATCTCACGAGAAAACATAAGCATTTTAGGTTATGCCAGTTTAGTGGCTAATTCGTATGAATTCCTACGAGTTCAGTAGTATGAAAATGTACGATTTAAGAAAGGAGGCGTGGCACCCAACCCCACCCCTAAACCCAACTGTCATTGGGTGATGAGCAAATCGTACTAAATTGTACGAATTAGATCGTACGAATTAGCCTCTAAATCAAAAGTTACAAATTGCAGTGAGATAGCATTGGTTTTATAGAGTTTGACACGTTAACATGTTTAAGCACATTAAGCACACCAGCTGTGCTTGTAACATGTTTCTAGCATGTTTTCCATTTCTAGTTTGCATTAGTCAGCTTTATTGTTAGCTAAAAGTATACAAAAATTGTTTGGGTAACATAACTCATTGTAATCATGATTTAGCAAATACATAGCATGATTTATCATTATGTTAGCATGTTTAACTTATTGCTATTATAATTATCAGATTGCTAATGTTTCTAACATGTTGTAAAAGTTGTGATTTAGCACCTTGCTGGACTGTTTAATACACATATGAGCATGTTGTAACAAGTTGCTGTCTTTAGCATTCATTAGCAAATATGTTTTAGCATTGTCAAGACAACTTAATACTTTGTCCTCTATATAATTTCTTTGAAATGTACTTTTTTCTGCTAGAACAATCTGTTATTTATTTGGCGACTACCAACCTTTTAGACCATTAAATGAGTTTTCAGAATCAAAATAATATTTGGGAGACGAATTATCCCATTTTCAGACTAGCCTGCTGTGCAAAAATGATAGTAAATGCCATAAAAGACCCACCATTGTCAAGCAAATTGCAACTGTTCTGGCTACCTGCACCACTTAGGATTCATTTGAGTGTCCTCCCCTGGTTTTTAAACTCGCGGTGGGGATTCACACATCTGAATGTCTGACAAACAGTTTTCCAGATCGCGGAACCGTAATGTCATTGGAGGCACTACGGTAAGACTATAAAACCAGTTAATGGAGAAACTGGTCTTTCCTATCTGGTTTTCACAGCCAGTACTTCTGTTTTACTTATTTCATTAGGCTTTTACAACCATCTTTTATGGTTTAAACATTTATTTTACATTTAATTCAAGAGTGAAGGATCTATTACATCTAGGTGCAATTCAGTGCATTTTTAACATGGTTCCTATAGGCTGGATTTGATTTATCTTCCTGTAACACTGTTAAATAAATGTATAATCATTCATTTAAAGTAGCTGTGATGGTATTAGTATAAATATTAGCATTATTTTATCTAAGAAGTGGGAATGCAGAAAGATCTTGTGTTGCTTAGGGAACGGCTTTCATTTATTTCTCCCTTTGCCACAGGCTGTTAAGAGTCAACATTCTGCAAACCTTAATTACCCTCCCAAGGGAAAACATTTGCTTATTCCATTCTCTCAGGGTTTGTGTTTAGAAGCCGTCGAAACCATGGCTGTCACATGACTTCCACATTTATGTATTACTCTTCCACCACCCTCTGTTTTTAGCTTCAATAAGTGTAGTTTAATTAGGGACTAAACAGAGAAAGTATGTAGCAATCTATTGTATCGGCTGGCTTTCTTATCATTTGTCAACGTCTGGCTGGGAGTCTGTGGAGACCTCATGTTAAAAAAAATGGTGAAAATTTGGTACAATTAATCATTTAGGTCTCTATTTTTAGGACCATATTGAAAGTCTATTGTTAAATGGTGAACTGAATGGTGTAGAATAGATTCAACAAGACACCATTTTCATAAAGTACAGATGGGTTGTGTAAAAACATCATAGTTTTTTTTTTCTTTTTTTTGTTACAATCACGATTCAATTAAAATGGTATAGATTTAGAATTAGCTTGTCTGCTTAATATAAAAAAAAAAAAATATATATATATATATATATATATGCACATTTTACTTTGTTACGAGAGTATGGATGTTATGGCGTACAATCTTTCAGCAAATTTGATATTCTAGAATAGTGTTCAATATTCTGTTAAGAACATTTTATTGCATGTTGGCCTTTTACTAGAAACATAGCAACGTGGCAACAATATAATATGCTAGTAATACATAACATTATGATAGCAACATGTTAATTCATATTATAAACATGATACATACTAACAGTGTCATGCTAGGAAGCATGTTAACAATAGCCTATTGCATGCTAGCAACATATTAATTCTTGCTAGTTTTCTTTTAGCATGCTATAAGCATATTACAATATTAAAACACAATAGTAATACATAACATAATAACATATTAGAAACATGATGCATATTAACAATGAATACCAGGCCAGGGACATAACAATAGCTGTGTCCCAAATGACACACTATACACTATGCACTTATGCACTATGTACTTATGCACTTACACACTCAACAGCATAGTATATGTATGTAGTGCTGTCCCAAATGGAGCACTAATGGCTTTTTTACTAAGCGGAAGTTCAAACCGTTTCCCTGATTACGTTTGACGGTCGCCAAATTAGTGAAATAAATGACCAAAATTCCTAATCATACCTGGCATGAGTATAACCGCATTCACCATCGGAAGGCACTATAATCACTCTTGTAGGAGAAATTTGCTTTCACAGTCCAAAATAAATAAAGTTATCCAACATGTGCGCACGATAGCTCCGCCTCTTCCGTTACGTGCACGAAGCTCCGGTCGTTGAGTGCGTGAAGTGTCCATCATTACACACTTCATATTACCGGTGGAATGAGTGCATCATCCGGGTAATTAAAGTGCACTCATTATTTTTACAGTTTTCAGTGTGAACGCACTTATTACACTATTTATACTACAAAATGGCGTAGAAAAGTGCACAAGTATGCCATTAGAGCGCAGCTAATATCCTTATGCATGTTAGCTACATGTTAATTCATGGTAGTGTATTGTTGAACATGCTAGAAATGTTTTACCATGTTAGTAATACATCACATAATAAAGCATGCTAACAATTTGTAAATTTTTGTTAGGTACATTTTAAAGTAAACAGAAATCCTGCAGGTGTGCGTTAAAGTTAGCATCTTAGGAACATGTTAACAATATCTTAATTCATGCTAGCAACATGCTATTTCATGCTAGTTTTGTTAAACTTGTTTGAAACATGTTGATACATGCTAATTCGTGCTAGAAACAAACATTTTCATTTGTTATATAGGCTTTGTGATATTAGAACTGATTTAAAGCATATCCAAAACCACATAATGGTCAAAACTTAAAAAATAATGCATTTCATTTTAGCCTTTGTTCAAAAAAGGCATCTAGATACACTGTAAAAAATGAATCTTGAGGCTTGTAATTTTCATTAAAAAAATTGATGTGATCCTTAAAAAAAGTGAGCATATTGTATTAAAAAATATTTGTATACTGTGTTTATTAGAAAATATTTAGAACAGTTAACTAATAAAATCAAGAAATACATTTCACTTATTTTTTCAAGCAAAACATAGCTAATTTTAGGCTTGGTTTAAGTACCCAAGACGACTAATAATATTGAGGAAAGACGGCTTCATATTAAGTTTAAGGTAATTCACTCAATTATGCGGTTTTGATTGAGACTCTGCCATTTGAATTTGAACAAAGAACAGTGAAGACGACATTTTGAAAGAGACGACGAACAGACCACGTTAATAGGTAAGTGTTAATACTTTATACATTTTTTACTCCCTTTTCTTTGCTTTTTCAGGAAACAGACTACTGAAAGTTCTGTTCCAGCTAACGTTAGTTTAAGGGCATAATTTTGAACAAAGATCCTATTAACGGAGCATATTTTATACAACTAAAAGTATTTGCTTCTGTTCATTGCTATAAATTATTGAAATTTAACAAAAAGAATAATTGTTATTATTATTGTGTTTTAGTATATGTTATAAATAAGGCATTTTACTTTACAGCTACTGCTGTGATCGGGCTAAACTTTGGCAGGGCCGAACCGTCACCACGAGGTAAGCCTCACTAATTAATACATTTATTGTTACTCATTAAATCGGGTTTTAAGATACACGAATCTTCTCTGTTTTATTAAGTTATACCGAGTGTTTCTATGTTAATTCCAATTATGTCATGTGTTTTGCTTTTGAAGTTAGTAATCTCGAAGTGTTAACTTTCCACGTGTAGTTCGCTAAATCATCATCATCATCATCATCACGCGTTGCATAAGATGTTTCACAACGCTCTTTTAGCCTACATGTTACCACGCACTAATGAGCTTAAAAAGGGGGCAACAATTAATTACTACATCATGAGAAATTATCTGAGAGAAACATATATAATGCACGTATCAGGGGCGTCGCTAGACCCAATTTACCGCGGCACGTGCTCCAGAACAAATCGCCCGTGCCCCAGTAAATGCTTTGAGATACGATTTACTTTATATACAAGTGTATGTATTAAGAGTGGTATTCCCGGAACAAAGACGTTATTCTCTATGTGCAACCGAACCAACGCTGATGAAAGCAATGTAGTTTAACCAAAAAGCAAACTGATGCATCTCTAGTCTGCATGTGCGCAGAAAACATCTGCGCGCCCTTATACACTGCTTCTGCGCTGCACTGCACTGCACTGCACTGCTTCCGCGCTGCACTTCTCCCGGTGCGCGTCCCGGTTGTTAACATGCACGCTGAAAAATGTACTTGCTGCTCACGCGCGCTTATGCGTTGAGAAACCGGCGTAACTACCTATGCGCAGGTGACGGCACATAATGAGTTTTGCAAGTCGACAAAACTAAAGTTTAAAATAATATGATGGTGATGTTAAGCATGCCTCCTGATAGATTTTTTTGTACAGTATGAAACAAAAAGGAGGTTTGACAAATGAGGGAGATAAAACTTAATAAACCTAATTCTCTGCCATGTGTCAAGTCTAAGACAACAGATAATTCTATAAAACATCTTTTTTTGTATTCTATAGAATTGTCTAATCAGATTCATTCAAATGAAATTATTCATGCAAAAGATTTCTTGAATGATCTTAGCATATCACTCCAGTTGCGTTTTTACATTGTTTTCCAGTTACATTAAGGATTAATTTCTGTTACTTATTAAGAATTATAGTTGTATAATAACAATGATACTTTTATTTAATTATAACGAATATGTGTGTGATACATATATATATATATACATATACATATACATATACATATATATATATATAGGATGGGGCATACCCCAGTAGAACTTAATGTCTAGCAACACCCCTGTTTCGTATATGTTTCTTTCGGATGGCAAAGACGCATCTGTATCCGTTTGTCTAAATAAAATATGACTTGTTACAGGGATGTATTTACAATTAGGTTTATTCCAAAGTATTTCCAAAGTAACCTATTTTCTTTAATGCAATTTTTATCAAAAGCTATATTTGAATTAGTTTTTTTTCTTTGTTTTTTACAGACCCGCATGAGTCATTGCAGCATCTTCTGATGAGCAGATTGTTATCTTTCTACAATCTTTTAGACCACAATTTTAGTTTGGATATGCTTAATTTAGAAATTACCTTGACATCATGCTATGGCTTTGTAAGGTTTGCCAGTGGACAACATCCTCAAAGGGGTCTCTTTTGAGGCATTACAGGCTCCAGCATGGGCCATTTACACATAGCAATACTATACCATGTCTTTATTATAGGTGTCAATGCTCTTTCAAAACACATGGTGCTCTTTGCACACATATGTGTTGAAATAATTTAGCCGGGGAAACTTTGGATCCATGAACACTGCTTTCCTTTAACTGCATAATTTGTAATACACCACATTCTTCAGAAAATGACTATTTTTAGCATTTAGGTCAACACCTTAAGAGTTATGAAACTGTAGAATGTGTGTTTTGGGATGTGAATTTAAAACAAATGTTTATGGGACTTTTCTTTCTCACAAAAGCAGAAAACACAATCCCCATGCATCCAAAGATTTTAAGGCAGAGGTGCTAAGCAAGTCCACTCAGCCTTCTTTTTTTTTCTGATACACTCCAAAAGGACTCAGAGGAAATCACAGAAGAAGGTGATGACCAGATTGAGGATGTGTCACAAACAGTTGTTCATAAATTAGCTTTGCTTCTTTTGAAGCTGGAGAGTGTATAATGTTTCTTCTAGGTGCATAGATGACTTGGTTGGGGAGCTCCAGTTCATTTCTTCTCTGGCAGCAGGACAAGATGTACGAAACATTGTTGATTCAAATTTAAGGAAGAATAACTGTATTCTCAGTGAGGACAGTATTAACAAGTTTGTCCATGAAATATGCAAGCTTAATCCCATAAAATCAGCACTAGAGTTACATGGTCCTCTTGGCTATTCTTTCAAAAGAAGACTATATTTAAAAGACAAATTGAATGTCATTGAACCTGTGGAATACATTTTGGATGCCACTGAGAGTAGACACTATCAATATGTGCCTATTCTTAAGACACTGCAGCATGTGTTGAATAGCCAACACATGAACGTAGGAAGTTGTCAACAAAGTTCAGGTATTTCATCAACATTCAAATCCTATGTTAATGGCAAATATTTCAATGAAAATGATTATTTTGCTGGGGATGAGATGAAAATCCCTCTAATACTATATGTTAATGACTTTGAAGTGTGCAATCCACTTGGGACTTCCAAGAAAAAGCACAAAATCACAGCGGTTTATTGGCTTTTGGCAAATTTGCCACCTGAATTGAGATCTGCTCTAACATCAATACAACTGGCTATTCTCAGCAAAGCTGATGATTTGGATATGAAGTCATCTTAGAACCTCTTTTGAATGATCTTTCCATATTGGAGCAAAAAGGTGTTTTCATAGCTAGATATGGAAAGTACATTAAAGGGACAGTGCTTAGCGTGGTTGCAGATAACCTTGGGGCCCATGCCATTGGTGGTTTAGTCGAAAATTTCACTGGAGATTATATCTGTCGATTCTGCCTCGGCCGCCATGCAGAACATCAGCAAAAGGATCTGGAGCTTTTCCTCTAAGAACAAAGGAGTCTTATGCAGTCCATGTTCAGACTGTGAAGAAAAATCCTACACTCACTGCTTTGTTGTCAAAAAGGTTTGTTCATTTACTGACAAACTGAAGCATTTTCACTTTACTACTGGCTATCCCCCGGACATAGCCCATGACTTATTTGAAGGTATAATTCCTGTCAAACTAGCATTGTGCCTCTCTGTTCTTCTGAGAAATAAATATTTCACTTTAACTGAACTTAATGAGACAATTGCACGCTTTCCTTACAAATGGACAGACAAAGCAAACAGCCCACATGTAATACCTCCAAATTTTGCCACACGCCGAAGTGTTGGGGGTAATATGCATGAAAACTGGGCTCTTATCAGACTTCTGCCATTTTTGATTGGGTCGAAGGTACCATTAGACAAACCTGCTTGGCAAATCCTCATGACTCTAAAGGATATCGCTGAACTGGTTGTGTCACCTGTCCACACCGCCAAAAGTATCGGCTATCTTGACTCCAAGATATCAGAACATCAACATCAATTTCTTGAACTTTTCCCAAATGAAAGACTGCTCCCAAAACATCACTTCTTGGAGCATTATTCTCAACTGATTGAGTCCTTTGGTCCAATTGTTGGGCATAGATTCTTCAAGCGAGTAGTGAGACACTCTTTAAATTTCAAAAATGTGTTGATGTCTCTTGCTACAAGGCATCAACTAATGATGGCTTACCACTTACATGCCAGTTCAGAAAACACCTCGCTGCATGTCACTAAAGTTTCCAATATGGCATTGGAACTTCTTCATGTAGACATACAGCATGCCATACGAAATATTTCAAATCAAACAAGTGTCTCTTTGACCACTTCAGTGTCTTACCTTGGAACACTATACAAAGTGGGCATGATTCTGCCTTATGGTGGCACTGGAGGTTTACCTGACTTTGCTGAAATAATGGAGATTGTTGTCCTGGACAAAAGTCTTGGTTTCATTCTCAAGACTTCCAGTTCTTTGTATAATGAACATTTGAGGTCTTACTGTCTGCAGTCAAGTGGACATGTGCTCTTTGTTGAGTACAAGGAACTTCTTGATTGGTATCCTTTGGCAGCTTATCGTTTGCGTGAAAAACAGCTTGTTACACTGAAGCATCACATCTGCTGTCCTTATTAGATGGTAGCATAATTGGTAAAAGAGGCTGTTGATCCTTAAAGTTATCGATAATTCTATCACTATAGACCCACCATTATGTCATTTCAACCCCGTAATTCTTATGTTAATCTTCAGAGCACAAATTATATTTTATTGAGATTCCTTTTTCTTCTTTTTGGTAACAATTTATAATAACTACACACTATACATAATTTATTAAGCAATAGCAAATAGTTAATAGATAATTTAAATAGTTAAATAGTCATAATTTGCTAAACAGTAGTACTATATTATAAGACATTAGTAAGCAGTTTATAAATAAAGCTACAAATGCTGTATTCTTGACTTATTAGCACATTTATAAACATGTATAATGTGCTTAAAATCACCAACTACTCTTAAATACAAATGATTTGTAAATAATGCAATACTTAATTTAGAAGTGAAAAAATAATCAGTATCAAAGTATGAAAGTGCAATTATTAAGCAGATTATAAATGTGTTTGTCAAGAATACAGCATTTGTAGCTGTATTTATGAACTGCTTACGAATGTCTTATTATGTAGAGTTAATGCTTAACAAATAATGATAGCTATTTGATAATACTTAATAAATGATTTGAAGTGTGGTATTATAAAGTGTTACCTTTTTAAAGTCCATTCACTCAAATATGTTTTAGTCAGTGTTCACTGTATATGACAAACAGCTTTAATTAGACTTTTATTGACAGTATTAATCAACAAATAATTGGAATCATGGAAATTCAAATAACCAATTCTTCATAATTGTTTTTTTTTTTTCATTCATTTCCCATTTCTGCATGAGTGAACATCAGACTTGAGTGTGTGTGTGTTTATGTATTTTTTTTAAATATATATTTTTTATTGCTTTTAGGCATTTACGTGACAGCATGGACCCTGCAGCACTTAGGGTAGTTATTGAACAGGATATCAGGAAATTAATACTTCCTGCAGGAATTCCAAACAATGTAGATGAGCTTGTCATAGCAGTCAAGGAGGCATTTAGTCTCAGTGAGGATTTCTCTCTTCAGTATAAGGACGCTGAATTCAATGACTTCTTTACTCTTACATCCACTGAGCAAATTCATCATAAAGATACTATAAAAGTTGTTTACACTACTCCTATTGTCCTTACACTGTTGGCGAAAAATGAAGAATGCCCCAGAACCTGTATGTCAGTGTCAGCAGATGAAGATTTCTCTATTCTTTCCATGGCATGTTCAGTGAACGAAGCTGAACAATGTGCATTCGCATCCACCTCCACATCCTCTGAGGACACAGTCATCCTTTCCTCACAGAACAGCCCAGATAGGTTGCCATGGCCTCAGGAGTTCACAATACCAACTTTTTCACCAGAAATCGAGATGGTACTCAAAAAGGCCATGGAGGCTTACAGGAAGGACGGCACCCTTCTAAATGTCCAAACTGTGAAGAGGGATGTAAATGAGCATTTAGTCAAGACTATTCATACCTACACATCATATCCGTCTGGGATTCAGATTGCCAGTGTTGCTGAAGCACTTGTCCGAAAATATCCATGCCTGAAAGAACCAGGCAGTTTTTCTGGATTTTATGGCTGGCAGATGAGCCTGAAATACAAGATGGCAGATTATAGGAGACGGCTCTGTAAGTTTGGTTTTCCTGAAGTTGCATGTAACACCCTGCAAAAGAAGAATCCAGAGGACAGGATGCCTGCAAAAAATATAAAAAAACCTCGTAAAGCAGAAGTGAATTACCTACCACCTTATCCAGCAGGTGAGGATCAGGACAGTCTGGAACAAGAGAGGGTTCAACTCTTGACTGAAGTGAAAAAGAGGGACAATACAGTTGTGGTCAAAGAAAAAATGTCCAAAACCTTTGCTCTCCGAAGACACGAGGTGGTTGAACTGTGCCCGGGTGTGGCAGAATTTAGAGATCGCTGGCCTGCTCTGTTTGAGGTTCACCAGGTGGGCATTTTAAATTCTCTGTATGGTTATAACACCATCAAAGATAATATTGTCATTGTCAGCTGAAGATATTTATATCTAATATTTGTGTTTGATTTTTCAGGTTAATGAAGAATTTAGGAGGATTACCACTCTACATCTTGAGCCAACATTTATGAAGATGTTGGATTTCTACACTCCTAAATTTTTCACAATATTTTCTTGTAAAGGAGGAGCACTTGGCCAGATTTTGAAGAAGAAAATAGGTTCCATACCTCAGGTATTTTCACAATTTATCAATATATTTTTTATTGTTATTAAGTAATTATACTAAATTTTACACTTTTGTTGCGTCAGACCACACCTCAAAATATTGAAGAGACAAGAGATATTGTCCTCCGTTGCCTTGTCCATTACCTGGGTGAAAAGGAGGATGACCTAATCCAGGAATACAGTGTAAGTGTCTAAACTTGTTTCAGATATTTATGGATCCTTAAAAACTGCTACTGATTATTTTCCTATAAAAAACTTGTTTGTTTCTTAAACTAGTGTTGTCAATGTGAATAAAATAGAGTTGAATTGAATTGAGATTGTTATAGTGTCAGTTAGCACAGGTACAACTAAATATATATTTAGGGAGTTACATTGCTTACAGAGATAAAAACTTTTTAGCGACTACAAAGTGACTTAAATGATTTACTTCCTGATGTCTTTGCATTTTAAGTCCTTATACGACAACTTTATAAAATTAATTTTACAATGTCAGGGTTTCGTAATAAACTGTGTTGTGCTTATTTTACAGTCTGAGAGTGAGGATGTGCAGCAAAGTCTCAAACAGCATGTACTGAAAATTGCACTTTGCAAGAGGAATGACCAGGAGGAGTACAGCATCATTTTGGAGGGTGTGCAGGTCATGGATGGATTGGGCAGTCTGGCTAGAGCCTGTGCAATTCTTCTTGGGCTTACCTACGCACTCAACCTCACCTATCCCAGACAGCTAAAACACACATTCGAGGCTTTTCAGAAACTCTTTCTGGAACTTGATATTTTCAAGTTTTCCCACAGATTGCAATCTCTCAAGAACAAACTAATGTGTTAGATTTTGAGAGACAATGCTTTGTTGTCTTGTTTACACTACTCCTATTGTCCTTACACTGTTGGTGAAAAATGAACAATACCCAAGGAGCAGTATGTCAGTGTCGGCAGACGAAGAATTCTCTATTTTTCCACTGCATGTTCAAGGAATGAAGCTGACCACTGTGCATTTGCATTTGCATCCACCTCCACATCCTCTGGAGGTACCTCACCTATCCCAAACAGCTAAAACTTTTTTTGGAACTTTTTGGAATTTGCAAGTTTCCCCTCAAATTGCAATCCCTCAAGAACAAACTAATGTGTCAGATTTTGAAAGACAATCCTTTGTTGCCAAGTTTTGGACAAAATGCACTACATTTCCCCCCTTTTAGAATAAATGAGAAATGTATATGCAAGTTCTATAATTTTTCTGTTTTATGCTTGGGATAAGTTTAAAAAACAATTGGTAAAGAAGTTTAAAAATGGGATGTTGGCACTTAAAACTCCCCAAAATTGGTTTGCTCTGCATATACAGTTAGGAAAAAAATGTTGGTCAGATTATTGTGTTAACTCCAGTTAATGGTTTCAATTTTTTTGTTTTGAATCCCTATTCCTCAGTGTTTAAAGAGACATGTTAAAATATATGGATATTGCCATTTCTCACAAACTGTCTTTGATTCCATCAGCAAACTGTGCAGGCACCCAGTAGACTCAATATTGTGAGGCTTCTGTCAGGCCCAGCTAAAGTGACATCATGTGATAATCCTTGTGACCCTTTATTGATGTAACATTTCTGATGGAGCCCATATAGGGATTTTTTGTGTTCTTTCTTTTGTTCTGATCCAAAACTGATCCTGTTTCAGTTTGAAAGTGACTTGTACTTTACCTCAAGATTTGTTGTACATTCATGATAAAGCCATGTGGGGAGATGTTTTTTTTTTTATCTCTTTGGCATGGCATCATTTGGTTTAACTTTGTCAAAAGCTTTTCTGTGCTTTTATCATAATGGGTTTATTTTGTTCTCCTCGGCTTTTAACCTCTTGCTGAACAACATATTTTAGTGTATTTGCATGCAGTACATCATTTATTGTGAATCCAACCACCATAATCTTTGACCATTTGTAACTTTACTTTCTCAAAGTGACTTGTCCTCTGGTAGCAGTCCTTTGTACATACATTTATGTTTTTTAGATTCTTCTGTTTAGCTACAATTTAACTGATTTCTTATATACTAAACACACGTTCTGTCTTACTTTGATCCAAATGTAAAATTTCCCCCCAAAAAAGTGTATGAACAATATGCACAAATTTGAAAGAAGAAAAAAGGTTTATTGTAAAATTCAGGCAGTGATTCACATTTTATTTTTTACACCCTAAAAACTGCATTTATTATACAGGTTGTTTTACACTGTTTTGTTATTGGAACAGAAGTAAAAAAATGTTTAACAACAAATGTATTGTGTATTTATTTCATTATAAAAATAATAAATTACAAAATAATATCATTATAAAAATATTAATTAGATAAAGTAATTTTAGCCAATAAAAATGAGTAAATTGTGGTTAATTTGCTTAAATTATAAAAGCACATTTAACTAATAATATTAAAATCATCATCTATCTCTCCAAAAAAGTGGTAATTTTCACATGATTCAATCAAGTGGTTTTTGCTTAAAAAAATGTATATAATTAAATGGTGGTTGATTTGCTTAAGTTATATAAGCTCATTCCACTAATAATATTGAAATGGCCATCTATCAGTCAAAAAAAAATGTAGTAATTTTTCACGATTTATTCAAGTAGTTTTTGCTAAAAAAAAATAAGTTTTGAAAACTACTTAAAAATAATACGTGCAATAGTGTTACCACTATTTTTTTAAGTAAATAGCACATAAGATTTTTTACAGTGTACCGTATAATCCACTAGCGTGCTTGTCCTGTAATGTCTTGCAGCTATAATTATATTTTCTTCCCCTCTCTCCCTTTGTCTCTCATCTTGCACTGTCATTTGCTGATCTATCATTGTTCATTCTCTTTTAAGCACCATCATTTCTCCCGCTTAGCAATTCCCTGCTGTCTTCCGCTCATCGCTTTCATTCAGCTCATTTCCAGGTAACTTCTGGCACGGCCATATAATTTGACCAAAGCTAAGCGCTGACGGTGGAAAAAATTCTTAATGTCCTGAATCCAAAAAAGAATTACAACGAATAGCAATTGCGAACGATGCATAGTCTTTGTAAACAAAGCACACTTGGCTAACTGATTTAGAAGTGACTGATGTTCGCAGAGTGCGTTTTGAAAGCGAGGAAGTGCGGCGAGTTCTGTTCGATTTTTATGATGAACAGGAAAAACTAGCGGATTGGAGTCTCTCTCCCCTCTCCGCCATTAAAGCGGGTTTATGGGGGGGATGGAAAGAGAGGCCACGCTGCATCGCTGGTCATTAAACTCAAAGTGAACACATATTGTGGGAAATAAAGCATTCATGAGTGCCAGCGAGACGCACTTCCTCAGACGCACGCAGATGTTTACACCTCCATCATTCTCAGTGCCCAGCCACCCACACAAAATTCAACCACTGCGACAATGTATGCGGCCTGCAAAGGTTAGTTAACTTTAATGTGTCCATGAGCAAAAAAAAAAGAAGTCCTGAAGTAAAATGAACTCCTAATACAGTCTTGTGTTTACCACAGAGTACTGGAGAAATATGGATAGCATGTGCTAGATGATGTGGCATTTATTCATGTTTACATTTTATGCTTATAGGCACTACAGAAGTTTGTTTAAACTCCATTGTTGTAAATTAGACATGCATAAACTTGAGATTTTAGTCAGGTAATCTTTTCAGTGGATTATTGCTTAATGATTTCTGTTTTCAGTTAATTTAATATCTGCAGTTTTCAGAGCTAAAAGTCCACGTGAAAAATGTAAAAATACATTGTATGCTCTGCCAATCGCATCCCAAATCTACAGGTGGCAATACATGTCTTATATGGGTTCACACTCAATGCCGAATTAAGTATTTGTGTGATCAAGTTGCATACAGAGGCAAGAACCTAGCATTACTGCTGAGTGGTGCGAATAAGGCAGAATGGGCAATGACACAGAATTCACCTCAATTGCATTTTTCGAAAAATTGAACTTGATACAATTTGCATGAGGCGAAAAACATGGAAACGAGAGAGTGATGTGTTACTTTGCATATGGTGTGAACCAATAATTAGAATTTATTGGCCAATCGGAATGGAGAAAACAGTGTGCATGCTGATGTCTTGAGGCAAAATCTCACTGGTTTTAGTGGCCACATGACCACACTCAGCCGATTTGAATGTTATTACTCGATTGAATAGGCGTTATCAGTTGTTATCAGCTGATAGATATGGGCCAGTAGGGGCCTTTTGCAGAATGCTGTTATCATTCATTCACATGGTTAATCAGCTATAGATCACATATGGTGGTGGCCAGAAGTTAACTATTTAATTAAGTTAATTATTTATTTTATTTATTAAATTTCCCTTTAACTGTATTTTATTAACGTCTACCCCTACCCCAAGCTTAAACCCAACCATCACAGTAATGTAAAAACAGATCCGGATCTGGAGTCTTTTCAATTAGTACAGCTGATTAACCATTTGGATGGATAACAGCCTTCTGAGCCTACCAGTAGGCACAGAAGGCCCCTACTGGCCCATATCTATCAGCTGATAACCACTGACAATGCCCAATCGATCGAGTGATAACATTTGAAGCGGGTGCCACACTGTTATCCAACTTAAAAAAAAAAAAGTCTTCAACTTGGCCAAAGTTTTCAGATAGTTTCACCTTCAGTCAACTGGTTTTGTGTTTTCATGTGAACGAATGGTCAAATCGTGTATGAAAAAAAATTGTGGACAGGGCCTAAGTGTCAATTGGAGACTGTATCTCTAAATCTCTAGTACCACCTAGTACCCATATTTAAATGTAAAAAGTCGATTTGTACAGAAACAATATATGTTCTGATTCCTTGGGGCATGGTGAGTCTTATTGTCTATGAATTTAAGTTTGTTGACATCTAATTAATTAGAAAAGCATGGGTAATGGGACAGAAGTATGGCACAAGCTAGACTTGAACTTTGTTAATTAATAATTTGTTAATGGCACTCCAGAAGTTGGATCCAAAAGTAAGGTTTAAATTAGACATCCGCAGAGTTGTAATTTTGTCAGTTTTCAGAGAGCAGTCCATCTTTTTTAATGGCCCAACGCTCGATAGCTCAGGACATTGATGTGTAGCTTCACAAATTCAATTTCTGCTGCTTTCAGAGCCAAAACAGTCCAAAATTAGACACACATTTATCATTTGCATTTCATTCTCAGTGCAAGTTTATGGGTCTGTATCTCTAATTCTCTAATGCCACCCAGTACCATAGTTTTATGCGTAGGTTCAAAATATTCAATTTCTGCTGTTTTCAGAGCCAAAACAGGGCAAAAGGTGGAACATTAATTAAATTGGGTGTCATTGTTCTTTGTGCCAATTTGGGGGTCTTTATCTTTAACTCTTTAGCGCCACATAGTGTTTCGACATTTAATGTTTAAGCATGCAATTTTTGAATTGTATGATGTAGAAATGTAATACTTATCCTTACTAAACTGACCACTTTTGTTTGACCCACCTGTACGCTACATATTTGTCTCTTAGGTCTAGTTTTGTATTTCCAGTTTGTTATTTTTGATTCCCTGTATGTTTGTGAACCTAATGTTGTCTCTACCTGTTTACTGTTTCTTTCAATGTCTGCTTGTACTATTTCTTTTGTTACATTCTTTGTAAAGTGCCCTTGAGCTCTGGAAAGGCGCTATATAAATAAAACATTATTATTATTATTATTATTATCCATTTTGATTTCTCATGGCTCATGTCAACTACTCTAGGAATTTGTCCTTTTTTGACAACACAGTAATGGGAAATAGGATAGAAATTGCCACAAACCAGACTTGAACTTGCATCAAATGCCATTAAGGCTTTGTAAATTTGTCTTTTGTTTACAGCCAATAAAGCAGTTTGATCCGAAAGTAAGTTTTATGTTACACATCCACAGAGCTCCAACTTTATCACTTTTAGAGTGTAGTTCATCTTTTGAATGGACCATTGCTCGATGGCTGGAGACACTGATGTGCAGCTTCGCAAATTAATTCAATTTCTGATGTTTTCAGAGCCAAACGTGTCCAAGGGGAGTCAAAAAGTGGGCAGTGTTCCAGGCCAGACTACTTTTTGGAAACAAATTCTAATCAGATGCGCAGTAAAGACAAGTGGGATATGTTATTTCATGGAAACAGTGATGGCTATTTGGTGGCAAAGGGAGGAGGCTTGGCATGATATTATAATTAAAGTTCATTGGTAAACATAATGTTTGTTATCACTGAATCAATTGAGATCCTTCATTCATTTTGATAATGACCATTACACTCTGTAAAATGAGTTGGAAAAAGGTGAAACAATCAATTACTTCAGTTTGACTTTATGCTAATATAGAAGGATATTATAAAGTGTTTGTCTTTTAATAATTTATGAAGCACTTTTATTGGCGATAAAAGCATTATACTAAGAACATGGAATCTCATTCACCACCAGTGTGCAGTATTGATGGCACAACGACTGCCATATTGCCTCAGAACACGTCAGCTAATTGGTAAAGGAAACAAAGTGGTGAAGCAAACTAGTACGTAGATATCAGGAAGGACAGGGGCTAAAGCGCAAATTTGTCTAGATCGTCAGTGTCCCACTCTCAACCACCACAGACACCGTAGTCAGAACCTCAACATCTAATCCAGTGTGTTTTAACAGCATATTGTCACTATTATTTTACTAGGGTAAATGAACTGACAAAAATAACAAGGTGGACATCCCTTCTTTACCTCACTACCACCTCTGACCTCTTCAATCAGCAATCCAAGACGCTCTTGCACTAGATGAAAATTTTCATCATTTCTAGAACATTTTGCGGCAGTACAAAATAGACTCTATTGCGACAGTATTTTTGTTGTGTTCACTCTGAAGGAAATAGGAACCAGCTAGCTAGTTACTGTATCTAACCAAACACAATAGCAAGTACCTGCTATGCAGTGTATCTTACTTTGTTAAAAGACATACACATACCGAAAGCTAACGTTATTAGCATTTACTTTTGTTGTCCATCCTCCAGGTGTTGATTCATTACTTCAGAGTTGCTTGTTACAGTTTAAATGGTCTAGAGGGGTAAACTTTAACTGTTGGGGACAGGGGCGCCTGCAGGATTTTATTCAAAGGCACGCACATATCCACCACCACCTTATCCCTTATTCCTAAAATTGTTTGAAACACATTTAATGGTAGCAGTTCCATGCAGGGAGGCTGTGCAGCTGGATCAGAATTGTCCTATGAATGAGACGCAGGCTGAGCCTGGAAGTGCTGATGAGACTGTGTTTTCATCCTGTGTGGGGAAGCAATATTGTCTCATTAGTTTTAGGCTTTTTGGGAAATGTCTCAACTAACTTTAGCTGTATTAAAGAGAGTTTAAACATCATGTTTAAAACAACAGCTATCTGAATTGTAATTTTTAATGTGCGAAAAAACGGCCAGCAAAACTAAAGCCAATATATTTCTTTACCCATCCATAACGCAAGTATACACACTTTAAAACACAAATGCACACCTTTATTTATTCTCATTCTTTCTTGCTTTGACAATATATCGTAGTATAGGCCTGTTTTATAATCAATTTAAATTCTGTTAAAAATTAATAAATAAAAAAGCGGCATTACTGTAATTCGCACCCTCTCATGGTACGCACATTGCGTACAGCTGTACGGCTGCAGGCGCCACTGGTTGGGGTAACAGTCTGATGGCTAGTTCCTAGAAGTAGTTCCTATAGCTGCATAATACAAAAAATTCCTTTAGCTTTCTCAAGATGTCTCCCAAACAGGAGCCCAGGTCAAACCCTACTTAGCTTAAATTAGCTAGGCAACATGAGAACATCCACAAACAGAATTCAGTGGGTAGAATGGTACAATGTTTAGATACAAGGATGATTTGTTTAATCTTTGTAGCAGTATGGCATGTTTAGTACGAAAAAAAATCCACACTTTTGAAAATGGAAGAATATGGCAAGAACTGACCAATAAAAGGTCTGGCTGAACATGTAGTTTTGCTAGTTGGGAAAATGCTCATGTAGGTGTTTTCACACAGAAGTTTGTTCAAATTAAAAACACCAGTAATGGTTATCTTGAATGCAACATTGGCTTCCATTGTCTCTTGTGTGTGCTAGCAGCAGCAAAAAAATAAATGTTTACAGCTTTGCGCACGCATTGTGCTGAGCAACGACTACAAACAGAAATTTGTATTCACATATTCCCTGTGATGTGTGTATCGCCTCAAGCCGTGCGTCCTTACCTGTCCGTCCGGCAGCCGCTCAACCTTTAGCTTGCCATGGAGACAGATGGCTATTTTTAGCTCTGCATAACAACACCGTTTCTCAACAGATGGGCCCATTTAGGAGTTTTGGGTAGAAAGGGAACACACCTGCAGTACGTTCACCTTTATAAACCTCCATCAGCTGTTAGGAAACTAATTTGCTCTTGCCAATGGACTTGTATTACTATTATTCATATTTATTTTAAATGAGTGCTAAAAAGTTGAACACATTGTATGTGTTTTGACCATCCTTTTACATGACGGGTGTTTTGAGGCTGGAAAAAGCAAAGTTTTGAAACTAAAGTGTTATCTAAAGTGTTAATGTCTTGTTTTTGTGCACATACAGTATGTATTATAGGTTCAGTCTATACTCTAACCACCAAGGAAGAATGGTTTTATTTTTAATGCATCACTGGTGCGTAAACACCCTGATAAACGTTGTACTGTGACATCTAAATCCGACAAAAATGCTAAGCGACACTCTTTCTGCTTTCTTATTCTGACTTTGTGTTGCAAATTCTGACTCACACCTGCTACAACATCTTCCTTGTCATTTGTCTCATTTCCTCCCCTTCATCCCGCTCTCCGCAACACGCATTGGCCCTTGGACTTTGTGTTTGAGGTTAATTTCAAGCTGTCAGCGCTGAGAGATGAACATGGTTTTGTTCTCTCCTTATGGATATCCACTTCCTGTCTTTCTCTAAAACGTCTGTCACGTTTCGCTCTTTCGTTTTGCATTCATCATGCTTTACAGCACTAGACCTTTTTACTTTCTGTTCAGTGCCCAAATTTATGCATTATAGGTCTTCAAAATATACTAAATATTAAAACAAAATGCTAAAAATGTATAAAACATTTTTACAGAAACTGCGACATTTGTTGATCAAATCTTGGTTTGATCTGCATTTCTGCCAGAGCTGTTGTCAATATTGCCTGAATTGATGGGATTGTGAATGCTGAAAACTACAGAAAGGATTTAATTCATCATGTAATTCCTACTATAAAGAATGTAAAATGTAATAGTTTTACTTGTCAGCATGATGATGTTCCCAAACACACTACTAATGCATTGAAATTATATTTAGAGAGACAAACAACTGATGAAATGAAATGGCCTCCACAGGGTCCAGACCTGAAAATTATTTACACTATGTATAGGCAATACTATAGGCAGTATGAGATTGACCCAGAGAGAAAGAGAAAGTTACAGTGTAAAAAAACAGCAGCTGGGGCAACAACAGCAGCTTTTTTTTTTTCAGCAGCTGGGGTGCTGGAAATAAACCGTAAAATAATGGGCGTTAAATTACAGAAATTTACTGTAAAATAACAGACATTAAATTACAGAAATTTCCTTAAATTTAATTTTCTAGTAAATTTCTGTAATTCAACCTCTGTTATTTTACAGTAAATTTCTGTAATTTAACGGCCGTTATTTTACGGTTAGTCACCCTAGATGCCGTTATTTCACCCCAGATGCTGGAAATAAACCGTAAAATTACGGATTTTTTTTTTTTCAGTGTAACATCCTAAATCTAAGGAAGAAATCTTAGAAATGCTGAAAGATTCTTGACAATAAATAGCCCATCATTTCAGGAAAGACTCAAGAAATAAGTTCCAGATGTTGCTTGGTTCTAAAGAGGTCATGTTAAACATACTTTTGCTTCCAAAAGTAATTTGTTCTGAATATTGTATATATTTCCCATATTTTCTGTTTGTATATTAAAGGTATAGTTCACCCAAAAGTTATGACCCTGCACTTGCTCCATACCCTGCAGCCTTGCAGAGTTTAGTTCTAACACACCTATCTGTAGGTATCAAACAAGCCTAAAGCACTCAATTAGTTTGCTTAGGTGTGTTTAATTAGAGTTGGAACTAAACTGTGCAGAGCTGCTGAGTTTTACACCGGTGTTTTAGATGGATAGATTTGTGCAATGTGCAAAGTTTTATGCTGTTTTTACGTGGCTTCAATGAATAAATTGTGATATTAGTGAACTAGACTCGTGAACATTTTGAGTTTACCCTCTCCCTTCGCATTTGAAATTTCACAATAGATGTGGATTCGTGTCATGGGCGAGGATTTTATTCAGAGAGTAGCTGTGCTTTAGGAAGGCTGAAAAACAATGTAGATTAGTTTGATGCCGTGTCTGAGTCCACTAGATTATTTCAGAGGTGCACCCAGCTCTGTGAGTTCATCAAACTCCTCCAGAAACTATACATGGGTGATGGAAGCTTTCAGCTGTACTTCCGACTGAGCCGAGCCGAGGAGGATTTCCCCCCTCAGGATACCAACGTCAGTCGTTACGTCATAATCATGCCCATACTAGAGCAAGCTCTTGATATTTACATCTATTCACGTCTTTACAAGTACATAACTCATGCTTAATCGCTTCATCCGTGTCTGGTGTGAATGCACCATTAGGCTCCTACAGCTGGTGGTGGTTTAAAGGGCCACGAAACACCAAAACATATTTTTTGAGCTGTTGACAGTCATATATGTGTCCCATGCTGCCTTTAAACACTATTAGGACACATATAATTGACTAAAAAGTAAGAATTGGTGTTTTTTTTTTAGTTATTTCGAGCAAATTTGTTCTTCCGGTTTGAAACGAATTTTTGAGGCTGCGTCACGCATATGAGATCTATGCATGTGCTCCAGCATGCACAGTGGACGCCTGTCCTGGCCAGAACACACTGACGTCTCTGAGTGTCTGGCAATAATTCATGAGCCAATCAGCGCGCTCTATTGTGTATGCGGTGCAACTCATTAATATCCACGAGAGCTTCGAAGACTGTGTACGCGTTGCAGTGTCCAGGCGGCAGAGAGACGCCACATTGTGCTTCCAAAACAAGTAGAAGAAGGAGACACAAGTCGCCAGTGTTGTGTTTATGTGCTGCAAGGAAGGTTTTGTTTACATTTCCGCTATGAGAGCGCAGCTGGACTCCCACGCGCGCGCAGCAGAAATGCGTCTGTAAGAAACTTTTTTTTTTTTTTTTTCACCCGAGAGCTTTCCGCATCTGGAAATGGTGAAATCAGTGCCGCTCATCTCCTTTTAAAACAGACGCCGCTCCAGTTTATGTTTATTGTCCTGGTCTACAGATATGGTAAGTGATCGGTGCTCTTTGTTTGTTTATTCAGATGGCGAAGTTAGTTCGTAGTTAATTAGTAGTTTGTAGAGTTCGTAACTCTTTCAGTGTTTAAAGACAGACCTTTGTCAAAATAATTAACTGTTACTGAGTTTACAGTACGTTAATATCCGTACAATATTAAAGACTGAAAGATCCGCTGTAAATTCTGCTCTCCGAGTGTAAACACTGTAGTCAAACAGTTGCTTTTGTGTAGAATTTTCGCCGCATTGTGTGACAGGATAGTCTGCGTAGGGTTTTTATTTCTGCCTTACGCTGCAAAGTATCAAATACTCCATTAAAACAACACTCTTAATAGTTTCTCACACCTCGTTTGTCACGGGGGACATGCAGGAAATGTTCCTGGATTAAAGTATAAGTGCCAAACTGCAGTTAAGGTCGACAAATTAATAATTTGGCTAATAATTAGATGACTGATGTCCATGTAAACAGTCACTGTCTTTCTCCTCTGCGTCTGTGTGTTGCTTGTTTGAAAATGAGCGCGTGCACAAATGGAAACTCCCCATCTTTATGCAAAACCTTCCCTCTTTCCCTCCCCTGACACTCCCACCTAAACAGAGCTGGACACACCCACTTTCCTGAGCTTTTCCAGACTGTAGGTGTGAAAACACCCAGCAGAGCCAGGGGGGTTTCGTGGCCCTTTAAGACTTTTGGTACTGTATATATATTCTAAAAATACTGACTTTAATTTGTAGCAGAATACTAATTAAAGAATGTTATTTTTTAGTTGCACTTATTATGCCTTAAAGTCCCTCATACACAGGCAGCTCACTAGATTTTGGAAAAGAGCCAAAGCCTTATGTATTACAATGTACTCGCCTTTTTCATGAAGGTCCTTCAGCGGAGGTTCTTTAAATAAGATTATCTCACGTCTTCAATAGAAGCACCGCCTTTCCATTTTGCTTTTATCTCTCCCTCCCTTTTTACTCCTTGAAGCCTTTATCACGGGGCTGTCCACATTTATCAGTGCTGTTATGGTAGTGTGCTTGGCTATTTGACTGCATCTGACCTCCCGTCAGCTGGAGCCGCATGGTCTGATTTGGACTGGTTGGAGCCGGGGGTGACAGACCAGCCCCGTCCAGAACACTCCAGATCCGACAGTAATTGGCTCGTGCTGCTGCTCTCCTTAAGGACCCCTGACAGCTGGTGGGTGGATTTTTGTGTGCACCAATTAGGACGAGAAAAAAAAAAAAAAAAACATTCCGTTCAGAGAGTAAGGGAGATTCTTCGCGGTAGTGGAGTCTAACAGTGTTGAAGGCTTTGAATATTTCCCTTAAGGTGGTGCTTTACCAAAGGGCTTTCCATAGATCTTGGCTGCCTATGTAGTAGAAGGGTAAAACATTTGAATCAATGCTACCTGATTAGAGAAAATAGAGAGAAAGATGTTGTCTTTCTCTTTTTCCAAAACACAATCAAAGGCCACTCCCAGTCTGCTCTTATTGGATAAGCTTGACTAATCTTGACTTACCCTGTTAAGAATTCAGTGAGTAATAGTTTAAATGGAGTGAGTTACTTACTTTTTCCATTGGTGTCCAGACTTAAGACCTGGCTAAAGAACACCATGTTTGAGGTCTACGGTTTAACTTTGATGTCTGAGAACACATAATAGCAAAGGCTGGATGCAGGAAAAGCATTCAATCTGCTGTTCCATCAGTTAGTATGAAAGAAGATAAAAGGGGAGAGGCTTCTGTTAAACAAACTAAAGGAATTTCTGTATTTTGATATTTATTTTCTTTCATTTATTTATGCTTTTGAATAGCATTTCGGAACCTTAAACTTTCCCCCAACAACGTTTGATGTTGAAAAGTAAAAAGAAAAAGAAAAAAAGGTAACGCTTTCTTTTACGACCCACAAAGTACTGTGTAAGTACAGTGAAATAACAGTGTACTTTTCTGTACATATAGTATAAGTATAATGAACGTACGTGTAGGTATAAGGGAACAAACCGTAATGCTTGGGTAATAAGGGGGTTACAACCAGATATGCAACACGCAAATACCGCGCAAGTATATTGATTTTACAGTGTACTTTTCTATAAAGTGCAAAGGAACAAACGGGTAATGTTTCGGTAATAAGGGGGTAACAACCAGATATGTAATGCTTGGGTAATAAGGGGGTTACAACCAGATATGTAATGCTTGGGTAATAAGGGGGTAACAACCAGATATGCAATGCTTGGGTATTAAGGGGGTTACAAACAGATATGCAAAGACCAAGTGTAGCATTTCAGTGAAAATATTGCTGATGTTTTTGTAGAAAAACGTAGTGTGCAATTTGGCCTTAAAAATGCTGATGTAGTTTTCTCTGTTTTTACTGTTCAAATAAACACTTGTGTGTTAAAATCCAGCTTTTTCCCTCCTTGATCCCTGTAGTTATAGGGTAAATACAGCATTTGCGGGTTGTAAATTAAAGCGAAGCATTGTTCCCTCCTTGTTCCCTGTAGTTACAGGGTAGATACAGCATTTGCGGGTTGTAAAATAAAGTGAAGCATTGTTCCCTCTTTGTTCCCTGTAGTTACAGGGTAGATACAGCATTTGCGGGTTGTAAAATAAAGTGAAGCATTGTTCCCTCCTTGTTCCCTGTAGTTAAAGAATAAACCTTTTTATTTAAAAGGGTAAACCTTTTATTTACTAAACACCCCATATAAAACCGAAGCACTGAATAAGGGTACTATTATACTTACGCAGGTGTTTGCAAGTCGCATTAGGTTGTTACCACCCTTGCATCATTCTTTATATGTATACAATATTTAAAGAAAAGTACTCCGTAAATGCTATATACTTACGTGGTCCTTTGCGTGTTGAATATCTTATTGTTACCACCCTTATTAAGCAAACATTATGGTTTGTTCCTTTGCACTTTATAGAAATGTTCACTGTAAAATCAATATACTTACACAATACTTTGCGTGTTGCATACCTGGTTAAAACCGTTTTATTACCCAAACATTACATATCTGGTTGTTACCCCCTTATTACCCAAACATTATCCGTTTTTTTCTTTGCACTTTATAGAAAAGTACACTGTAAAATCAATATACTTACGCGGTATTTGCAGAAAAGTACACCGCTATTTCACTGTACTTACGCGGTACTTTGCGAGTCGTAAAAGAAAGCGTTACCAAAAAAAAAAAAAACTTTTATTGACATTTGTAATAGTTTGAAGTGATATATTGTCTGTGTAGATCTTGTAAGTTATGGTAGTAAATTTCTAGTAAATTTTTCTGTTATTTTACAGACTTAATTCTGTATATATTATTTGTTTTGCAATATATTGTTTAAAACTACTGAAATGTCAATAAAAGTCACTTGGTTAATCTGCACAGTTGAATATTCAACAGGAAAAGTAGACAGAGCAGAGCTAAAGGTCCCATAATGCAATTATGCAAATAAACTGAAAACATGCAAATTACAAATCACAGAACGTGTTAATTAACTGATATTTCTTACAGTGTGCAGGTATAACCAGGATCACACCGCAGGTTCAGGTACTTTATTCTATACCCGTAGGTAATTTAAGCTGCAGTGAGCAAGTGCGGGGAACTTCTCATACATATAATAAACAAAACACAAGACATCAACGACTAAAAACATCCTAACTAAACCATTACTTCATCTTATTACCGTTGATGTGATTAATTGCTACTGGGACAGAGCTGTTCTTAAACCATTTTGTTACACCCTGTGGTACCCTAAACCATTGTTTAGACGGAAGCAGCTAAGAACTCTCGATACAGAGGATAATGTCTACCATTTATAATTGAAACACCCATTCGCTGTACCTGCCTGGAAGAGAAGCGGGAATAAGTAATGACTACCAAATCAACCTGCAAGTCTGTTTGAGTTAAGGGTTCTGACTCTTCACAGATAAGTTCTCATATGAGGACACCAGCAGAAAAGGAGTAGAGATTCAATAAAATAACAATTAAGCAAAATCATCAGTGTTTTATGTAAGTTTTGTATTTACGTAATTTTCTTAAAGCGTTCAGTCAAATAACTCATGCTTATGTTGTTTGAAAACCGAGACCGCATTCACAAGATTTGTGTACTGATGTATACACCAAAAGGGTGGCACAGTGGCTCAGTGGTTAGCACTGTTGCTTCACAGCAGAAAGGTTGCTGATTCAAGTCCCGACTGGACCAGTTGGTATTTCTGTGAGGAGTTTGCATGTTCTCCCTGTGTTCGTGTGGGTTTCCTCCAGGTGTTCCGGTTTCCCTCACAATCCAAAGACATGCTACAGGTGAATTGATTAAACTAAATTGTCCGAAATATACTGTATGAGTGCGTGTGTGTGAATGAGTGTGTATTATGGGTTTTTACCAATACTGGGTTTTCCGCTGGGTAAAACATATGCCAAATTAGTTGGTGGTTCATTTTGCTGTGGCCAGCTCTGAAATAGAGACTAACCCGAAGGAAAGTGAATAAATGAATGAATGTACAAATGTACAGTATGCCCCAGATGCTTGCGCAGACTTTCTATGTCACAGGCACATCTGAGTTAATACATCATAGGTGCGAACAACCGAAAAATGTGAATGTGCGCACTATACTGACACTGAGGAGAAGACACTGTTTAGTAAAGTCATAATTTTTGTTTCATATGCAAACAACATGATTATCATAGCTTGATAATATTCTGATTGATCCACTAAGAGCTTATGGTATTACGGATGATTTTATTTTTCAGGACTTGTGAATGAGGACCATTGATGTCAATAGAGGATGAGAGAGCTATTAGACTTCATCTAAAATATCATAATTTGTAATCGGAGTATGAAATGCTCAGTGAATAAATTATGAAATAATATTCATTTGCAGGTGAACTAACGCTTTCAAAAGAATAGACAAGTTTTGCCTGATTTATCAAAAGATTTTTCCCTCCTGACATAAAGAGAAAAAGTCATGTCCAGGTCCTCGATTGGTTTTGATGTTAAGCTCCAGTTATCCGACATTGCGAGACATTTATGGATCTGCCTTTATCATATCAATACGTAGACATTTAATTTCGGGAAGTTGTGACAACGAATATGTTCTGAACTTGCACAATAGTCATTATACAAGCTGCTATTCATATCCATTGGGCAGCAGGGATGGAGGAACTGCTTGTGGAAAGAGAACTTTACTCCCCTGATCTCAAGAGGCATCCTTGTTAGTGCGCCCACCTTCTGTGACGGATTCAGTGATTCGAGTCCTGCTCAGTGCAGGTCAAGTTGAACTGAATGGGTTACACTGGAGGCATGACCTTCGTGGGAGTGAAGTTTAGGGGGTAAATGTAATTGAGGCCAATTAGTAAGAGCTGCATGGGTAAACCTCATTCCAGTAATCTCAAGAGACACAATATTGACAAATGCTAGAGGCATCCAAGACAAGCTTACAGCATTTTGTTATATTTTGATCTAGTAGCTTAATCTTTTTAATTGGTATGATCACAATTGTACATTTTAGAATGATTTGCTCATCCCCTAATGGCAATTAGGTTTGAGGTGAAGTTTGGGGCACACCTTCTTTTAAAAACAATGAAATCAAATGAATTTACATTGAAATAGCTACATTTCCTCGTGATGAGACTGATCAAACTGAAATGCAACATGATATTAGGGGTTAAAAACAAGGAAGAGGTGATATGTTCTCTTAAGCTGATGAAGAATGAATTGGATGGAAGTCACACTGCAAGTAATCATCGGCAGTTTATGCTATCTTCAGAGCGCTTGGAGGCCCACAGCTAATTTGTTTTAAACATTAGCACATAAGTGTTCAAAGAGAATCGGTTAATTGATTGTTGAACTGTGCAACCTTCCACTCGCATCCACCAGGATTCGCTTTCGTAAGCTGGTTGGCTAGCAGGCTCGAACATTAAAAACAAGAACATGAGCATTGATTGCAATGTGGCTCTATGTAAGAGTGTGGAGAGTGGACGGTACACTCTTAAAACAAACGGTTCAATATAGAACCAAAAACGATTCTATGAAGCGCTTCATATATGGAACCCCAAAAAGGTTCTATATAGAACCATTTTAAGGGTTCATTAAATAGAACCCCAAATGGTTCTTTGAATTCAAGTTAGATGGTTCTATTTAGAACCATTTAAGGGTTCTTTTTATTTATTATTGAATTATTGTTACTTATTAATAAATAAAAAATAAAACCAATCCAGACAATTCAAATTGTTTAAATTTATTCAATTCATTTTACAAAATATTTTTTTTAAATATTTAAAATTGCACCTCTGCATACTTTGCATTGGACAGCAGATCTACCTTAACAGTTTAATGGCATTCAACACTGTTATTGTAATGACTTCACTTTTCTAAGCTTTTTTACTGTTTGAACAAATACAGAGCTTAACTTTCACACATCTCTAAACGGAAGAGAAATATATCACAATGCAGATGGAAACAATACACAAACAATCAAAACATCTATTAAATAACACTACAATTTCAAAAAGTGGATGGTACCTGCATGTATTGGTCATCACAACATCCATTTTTATACATAATTTAATAAGAAACATCACTAAAACATTGCAGAATGATTAGACAAAACACTGCAAACAGCCATTCCACAACCTGTAGCATGTCCATGTCAGTCAGTCTCTCTTATAAGGTAAATAGTTTTGTCCATGGGTGGCACAGTGGCTCACTGGTTAGAACTGTCACCTCACAGCAAGCAGGTCACTGGTTCGAGTCCCGACTGGGCCAGTTGTCATTTCTGTGTGGAGTTTGCAAGTTCTCCCAGTGTTCATGTGGGTTTCCTCTGGGTGCTCCGGTTGACCCCACAGTCCAAAAGCATGTGTACGGTATAGGTGAATTGGCCATAGTGAGTGAATGTGTGTAGATCTACTGTATGAGAGAGTATATGGGTTTCCAAGTGCTGGGTTGTGGCTGGAAAGGGCAGATTAGTTGGTGATTCACTCCTCTGTGGTGCCTCTGATAAATGAGGAAGTAGAAGGATAGCGAGTGAGTGTTGTCCATTGTAATACTGACACTTCAAGCCTTGGTGGAATCAGGAGAGCTGCTGAATCCTGGATGGTGTAGGACCTTTGGATTTCTGTAAAACAATATTTTAATGTTGAGTACTTTTAACCAATTAACATAAGTCATCAAATAGAATTACAGTTATAATTAATACAATTAAAGTGTGTGTGTGTGTGTGTGTTTGGGGCAAATAGTATGTAGTATAGTGTGTAGTTACCTTCTGCGGTTTCCTCTGCTGGTCCAATGAGACTGTCATGGAGCACTTCCTTCTTTCCATCCCTTTTTGGGCCATTTCTTTTAAAGATGTTTCTGTGTTCTTCACCAAGTTTTCTATGCAGCATCCTAAATGCAAAAAAAAACATTTTGTTTACTTCATGTGTAAGTTTCCAAATGACATATTTTCAGCAATACAAGTTTCTTAAAGTCATCATGGATGCAAAACTATTTGGCACACAATGTAACAGTGTTTACTCACAAGCTGTGGCACTCCAAGAAGAAGAAACTGCTCCATTAGTTCTGCAAATCTCTCCATAATCTGTACTCTGGAAAAGGGTGTTCATTCGGTTCTTGACTTATGAGTATCTGGTGTCGCATTCCAGGTCCATCACAATCTGAGGTAGGAAGACAGCATTTTAGAGTGTGTAAATATGAATTTATAATACAGAATTAATCTACCTTTGGCATAAAATGTATTGAACTGAACTTGCCTTGTGTTAAGTTCCTCAGAGTACAGTTCACTTCCTCTTCATCCCATTAATTTGTTTCATTTTGCAAGATGATTGATGAGCTCACCACTGAAATCCTTTCATTTTTAAATTTGTTTTGCAGACATTCCAACAAGGTATCCTGTAGGCAAATTTACACTTTCTTTTAAAACATATTTTCTTTGCAGGACTTTTTAATAAGCAATGACCTTAATATTCTCACTGTACAAACAGCAGCAATAAGTAATAGAACATTTTTGTGATAAATATATTATTTCAGTACACAACAACCAAGTCTGACATATGCATGTTATAAAATACAATATTTACCAGGTGTCCTTGTTGATGATAATTGTGTCACAATTATGGATGTAACGCATGTCCTTTTTTAAGCTGGAATCCTTCCTCTTCAAAGCTACTTGTGTCCTGCAGCCCAGGTTACAATACAATGTTAAAGTCTTTTATAATATTCATTTCATAATACTTAATACAGTTTGTTTAGAATTAAAAGCAATAATACATACCGAGCACAAGATTTACAATGCAGTTCAGTTTCCAGGCTGTTTGAAGAAAAGAAAGATATACATTAAAATATGAATTTTTAACATATTTAGCACAATATATACATATATGTAGCCTATATTTAACAAGGTTCAACATTTCACAATACATTTAGCCTGCATGTTTGTATGTCCTTCATAAATAACACCTGATCTATTATCTATGGATTATTAAAATATGTTTTGGCTTTAAAAGGTTTCAATAATACACTTAGCAATCATCACAGTAGCGCGTGCATAGCCTCGGGCGGGCGGGCGCGTGCATAGACTCGGGCGGGGCACGAGCGCGACATGCTCCCTTGCGGTTTTAATGCAGACTAGCCGGCGTGTACACTACTTTACAGAGTTTAGCCCGAGTTAAACTCGGCTAAACTCACACACGAACAAGCTGGGAGTACTTGTTTGTTCAAGGTTGGAGATAAAAACTGCACGAAAGCGGAAATCGGCTCATAAGAAGTTACCATTAAAAGAGCGTGCACGCGCTTCACGCTGCCTCTCAATGCCCGCCATCGAATAACGCACCTGTTTTATTGTTATTGATATTTTAATTAATACTGACAAACAAATAAAGCGAAACTGTAACTTATTTCGAACAAAAAGCAGAGCAAAGTCAGCTTGACACAGATTTCTGAAGCGAAGGCTGTCGACAGAGACCATCAGAAACTTACAAGCACAGTATTAATCCATATTAATGTTACCCCTTATTCAGTCTGTGTCACCATATAACACAAGGGAAGAGAAACATTACCCCGTAATACAAAATATTTCATTATTATAGTTTTAAAAGAGTAATAACGTACCTAAATGATGGAGCTGCAAAAGCGGAGTTCTCCTTTTCAAAAATTAACCGTCACTCTCCAGGCTCTTCACCAGCAGTCCACCAATGAATGACGTCACCAGAGGGCTTTTTCATGATTATTACTTTAAAACAATTTATTAAACCATAACAACACACTGCACAGTCTGAATAAACTGGTTATTTAATTAATTTCACTAAATAATTCGTCAAAAATGTTAAATATTAAGCATATATAAATATTAGTTATATGGTAATGTACAAACCTGCGTGAAACAAAAATCCCATCATACATTGATTAGGTTTTTGACCATAGCAGTCATTTTATTAGGTTTTGACTCAAAAAGCTTTGTCTCTCTGTGTTATAGCTTATTATTATTTATAATCTTTACTATATAATTATGTTATAAATCCCACATTATAGAACCATTTTAATCAAAAAGGTTCTTTGCACTCAAAGGGTTCTAAATAGAACCATTTTTTGGGTAAAAGGTTCTACTGGCCAAGTATAGAACCCTAGGGTTCTATATAGAACCTCAAGGAACCTTTTTTTTTAAGAGTGTATCCTTCAAATATAAATGCATTTTTAACGTTTTTTTGCTTCAAGCACACAAACAGAGTCTGTAATAGTATTGATTGCATACTCCATAGTGGCCTGAAGGGTTGAGGGGGGCTAAATGCTTTCAGACCCACCCAGTAGCATTCAAAGAGGGGTTATTTTGTAAGTTCGCAATGTATTTTTGATACTTCACAGGATAAAAAAAAAAAAAAAAGCTTAAAGCTATTAAGTGCTTCTAGGTCCCTTTTTCTTTGGTAGACACCTGATTTACTTTAGCTTATGGACATTTGGGGCTTGTTTAATTGAGGAATTGCATTCTGATACTATATTTCACTGTGACAATCACTGATAAAGAAGGGAATTTTGTCATTTTCTATATTTATGATGTTTATATTGGTCTTTAGTTACTTTGAACCCTTATATGTTGGAGCTTGTAGAATTAGAAATGTCGTAGATGCATGGAATTTTAGGTTGTAGAAAGTAATGCTAATTATAATTTCTCTTCTATACTTAGGCCCTCTTTCAACATCTTCCCTGCTGAAAAAAGCAGCATATGCTGGCAAGGTAAAGGCTGATTTATACTTCTGCGTCAAGTGATCGACGTGACCCATGGTGCGTGCCTTGCGCGTAGTCATGCATTTACATTTCTGCTTGCTGTTTGTGTGGCTCTGCAATAACGCTACCGAAACGCTAGCTGGCAGTAGATTTTTACGTTCCTTTGTGTCCTGTTTCTTCACGGGTGTTTTGTTTTTTCTGAACACTACCTTAATGTACAAGTAGCTAAAACTCGCTCATTCAGAGGCCGGAACCGACTGATGTGCTACAACATTAATCATAAAATAAACTCAAAACAACAGTTTCATCTTGAGCTACTTCACGGGACTCTACACTTATAAGCATTTGCACCAACAGGTTTCCATGGCTCTCGTGTTGTATGGTGAAGGCTATGCGACCATGCAAAGGCTGAGCACACACATGTGCTTGATGCAGAAGTATAAATCAGCCTTAAATTTTGCTGGCTTGCTGGTTCTTGCTGGTGATGAGCTGGATTAAGCTAGTTCTTTGCTAGCTTAACCAGCAACCTGCATCAAAATCTATTGTATTCCTGTACAAATGCTGCTCAGCAGGGTAAGAGAGAAAATGATTGATTCTGATCTTGTCTCTCATTAGTGAGAAGCTGGGAACAGTGGAAAACCAACCTTCGTAACCTGCCTTCCACAACCGGACGTGTGCAACTCATCTGCCAATGCTGCGGACCACTGACTGTGCCAATTTCTGTATGTACATCACTTTGTTTCTATAAGATAGCCCTGTCAGATCTTGAGGCCTGACACAAGCCATTAACTCGGAATGATGACAATGAAATATATTATCATTTCATGAATAATTCTGTCATTCACCAGGAAAAGAATATGGAGCCCATCGGAACGGATTAACCTTAGAATGTGACTCTTGTTCAACCGTCACAAGATATTTGTAGTGACAACCAAAACATGAAATCTTATATCAGTTGGTATTTTGATGCTTTTACTCTACCCAAAGGGCAGAGTTGAGTTATGCAATCTTCCTTTATATGCCAACCATTTGAAAAGCAGGTCCAGAGCATTCAATTTGATTAGCCTCAGATTCCACTGCCTAGAACTTTCTGACTATGATTTTAGTAAATTTGTGTTTGTGTCTTTAAGATAAATTAATCCTAAAGTTAAATTTAACACCGTTTAAAGGAAAGGTTTTTAGTATGTTACTGTTATCTTATTACAAGGCAAATTGTAGATAGCATTGTCACCCTGGGTAGTTTATGGTTGTTTACTGTATGCAGTTAAAGTATTTTGAGAAAATTGCCATGCAATTTCCAGTGTGTTTTGCAGCCTAGTTTAAAGCCCCTTTCACACAGCGATACCGGCAAATATCTGGAAAATTAGCGGAACGACTTTACCAGCAAATTCAAAAAAAGCACTGTTCACACATCTGAGGATGTTCTGGAAATTTTTCGGAAAAGACCATTCACACATCCATTCCAAAATACCGGTAAATTCTGACATCATTATCCAGAAATGAAATTAACCATCATTAACCAGATATTTGTACACACAAAAGGGGTCGTTTTTTTTTTTTTTTTTTTTTTTGACTCCCTTTTATTTAAAGCTTTAGCATTCGTGCAGGTGTTTTGTCCCTGGCAGAAGCGCGAATTGCAGAAGCGCGAATTGCAGCTAAATGTTTACACATTTGACTACATTACTAGTTCTGTGGATGGATAAGTATTGTGAACATCTTCTATAATAACATATAGAGGAACACTTTCGCTTGTAGAGAAGTACATACTGTATGTGTGTGTTGGCGCTCACCGGAGCACTTCATATGCACATGCGTCCAGTAACTAAAGCAGAGCTTGAAGGTAAACAAACAGCGGTTTATCATAATCGTTTTAACGATATTTTTTTTCCACAGTGGCATTAAGAAGTAACATAGAAACGTTATCCGACTAACAACTAGCAGCTAAATGTGTCTGGAAAAATATTCAAAGGCTTTTATTTTCATAAACAGTGCAGGCGTGAATGCGTCTGAATGCTAAGATTGGCTGGAGTAGACGTCTCACGTCAGCGCGTTCTAAGTGCAAACGCGCTCTTTCCGGCAATTTTACTTCTGCGTTCACACAGCACAGCATTCTGGCAAATTACCAGTAATGTTACAACTTCTCTTTACGGAAAATTGCCGGAAATAATTTACAGGTATTTTTTAAAAGGGTCATTTTCCAGAAAGGTATGTATGTGTGAAAGAGGCTAAAGTGTGCTAACATATCATTCAACAAGTTTTCTGTTGGTAACTGCAATTTTACATGCATGTTGTTGGTAATATGCAGGGACACTAAAGATAAAGCGTGTTAGTGGATTTAGTTAAATATGCAGATTTAAATGTATTTTAAAGGCTGTTAAACTGTGCTAATATTAGACATGTACATAGCTACAGTATGCAGTTGCTAGCTACAATTATACCTTGCTGTGGTATTGGTTGTTTGCTATTTCCCACATGAAAAAAAAAACTATAGTAATTTATAGTAAACACTATAGAGGTTTTAAACCATACTATAGTAGTGTATTATACTGAATATAGTATTTACAACCCTTGTTCATGAAAAACCATATTGAATACTCTAGTGTGCTATTAGTTTTTAATACAGCAAACCGTGGTGTATTGTACCATACTGTATATAGACTACATGTAGTTGTAGAAAACTTGGTACAGTTCTAGGAAATTTGTTTACATAGTTACCACAGAAATAACAAAGTTTCCATCAGATTAATTAAAGTACTTTACTGTATGGTTCAAAATCATTAGGCTATAGAATTAATTATAACTGGCTACAGTATTCATGTGGGTAGTTGGTGTTTAATGTAAATTTAGCTAACTACTATGTAGGCTTAAAGTAGTTTAAAAAATGTTTTATGTGATTGCTAAGACATGCTATCAACAGATATGTTTGCGACTAAGCTATCTGTGGTCAGCCACTAGCGTGTTGTGTGTAGTTTTCAAATTGCTTTCTGTGCATTTATAGTGGTTCGAGCGGATTTTGAGTTTTTCTATGCAATTTCCAAGATGTTTGTTGTCTTTACTTGGGCACATTTGCTTTTGGCTGGGCCCACATGGAATCTGCGTGCGCAGATTTTTAGCCCATTATTGATTCTGTTTATTTAATTGTGTAAATGTGTGTACATTAATATTTATTCAATTGGTCACACTTTATTTTGATGGTTCGTTTGTTGATTTTAAGTTACATGTTAACTAATTATCTTTAGATTATATGTAGACTATTAGGTTGGGGTTGGGGTCAGGGCTAGTGTAAGTTGACGTGTACTTGCAAAGTTTCTTATAGTCTGTTGAATGTCAGTATCAACAGATATTAAGCAGACCGTCTACTAAAACTCAAATGGACCATCAAAATAAAGTGTTACCATTCAATTTTAAAATTAATTTCAGTAATGTTATTGACTAATATGAAAATATTCATATGATTTATTTACAATGCAGT
>CAIGQQ010037719.1:8045611-8063129 GCA_903798035.1 Danio albolineatus | reverse complement strand
TTTCATATATTAAGGTTTTAGTTATGATACTCCCAAAATCATTCCGCATACATCTGCAGATTTTTAACAAAATTTTGCGCAGAAATAGCAAAAAATTTTCGCAGATTCTGTCAGATTCCATCAGATTTTGTCCCCTTATAGCTAAGCTATATGTTGTTAGCTGCAATTCTAGTATGTGGATAGTAGTTTGGGCTGTTGCTATACTGAGTGGATTTAGTGATTTAATGCGTTTTCTTGTCATTACTTGGTAGTAGGGCTGTGCAATATGGACAAAATAAGCATTGCGATTTTTGGAACGAATATTGCGATTTTTATTTGCGATTTTGGTAACTGTTTTTGCTTTTTCAAATGCGCTACATACACACATTCTAAATGTATTCAGTGTACAAGAAGTGCAAAACAAAATATTTCACAATAAAATAACATAGTATTAAGTTTAATAAATAAAACTGTATTAAAATTGTCTTTAAAACCGACAACATAAAATAAATTAAGATTTAGAAAGCTCAACTCTAGTTAAAAACATACTGTTTACAGTAGTACTAACTGCATGATAAACAAAACTGTTATAAATTATTTTAAAAACAGACAACATGAAAAAATAAAGATGAACTAACCTCGAACGTAAATCAAAACCACCTATTCGGTTCTCCTTCTCAACTTTGTGCGCGGGTTGAGCTCTGATTGGTTAACATCTTTCTCCCGCTCAGCTTAGCTGTAATTGCCAGGTGTGCTGCGTCAACTCTGATTGGTTAACATATTAAAATAATGCACACTAGAACGTATTCTGAATAAAAATCGAAGTAAATTAATAGATAAAATTGCAGCCTTACGCGATTTAGAAATTGCATATGCTTAAATTGCGATTTATTTTTTTTTTTTTTTGCGATTTAATTTGGTTGGTAGTTTTTTGGTCAGATGCTATGCAGTGTTTGCAGTATGTTTACAGTAGCAATACAATCATAAAGGTGTTTGTTGTCATTCCTTGGACACATTTGCTAATGGCTAAGCTTTCTGTTGCTACAGTACCTACAATTCTGGTTTGTGTTTGGTAGTTTTCACAGCAATTTCTATAAAATTTAAAAGCTTTGAGCAGATTTAGCGATATTCTATGCTATTTCAAAGGTGTTTATTGTCATTGCTTGGGCACATTTGCTAAGCTATCTGTTGCCACTCTAGTGTGTAGTTTGTACTTTCCAGGGCTGTTGAGTGGATTTAGTGAGTTGCTCTGCAGTATCAAGAGTACTGGAGCAGAGCGAAAACACAAACCATTGCATGTGTGTTGCATCAGATTTAAGACACAGTACAGTATGTATATGAAAAGGTTGCGTCTTGCAGTCTCAGGACAAAAGAATATTTATAAAAATGATATTGATTTATACACATGGATCACAAAATTCTTCATCACATGTCTATATTTAGGCATAAATAAGTATAGATTAGTACACCTAGATAAAACACTTTGTGAAAGTAGAGACTGACGTTAATGAAGACTAATACGAATCTTTGAGGAGAATCTCTTTAACTGATTCAATTACAGGGTCTTATCTTTTCTGATTTTCATGGCCTCCACATTATTTCTCATTACATTATAATTAAACAGATGTTTGACTGATGGGATTTCACCTTGGCTTCCAGAACAAGTTTTTTTTTTTTTTTTTTTTTTGTTTTCAGAAATAATTTTTATGACACTCATTGGTGTAGTTGGAAATGGTTTAGCCTGTAAGTGGCAGAACACACTGATACTAAAAACTATTCTATTCAATTCACCTTTATTTGTATAGCGCTTTTACAATGTAGATTGTGTCAAAGCAGCTTCACGTAGAAGGTTAAAGTAAATTGAAAGTGTCAGTCCAGTTATTAATGTTTGAGTTCAGTTCAGTTCAGAGTTGTTTAATATTCACTACTCAGAGTCCAAACACAGAAGAGTAATCCATATCTGCACAGATCTCGCTGCAGTCTTGGCACCGGAGGCTGGAGAACTCGAGGCTCGTCTGTCCTTGGAGGGTCACAGGAATCAGTCTCTTGCTTGCTGCTCCACCAAGCACCAAGCAGCTGCTCAGGATACAGCGTGGTCCAGGATTATGAAACCTTGGGATCGTCTCGTTGTGGGTCTTGGATCGAGTCCGTAGCGCTGGATAGTCTCTGGGGGCCTCGGGATGAGTATCCCCAGATGGAAATAGAGAACAAAGAGAATAATTAGCGTAGCTGCTGTTCATAGTGTATATAAATGAGATGCGCGGAGCACATTCATGCATCATACTGCTATGTGATGTATTGAGTGTATGCTTTACTAAAAAGATAGGTCTTTAATCTAGTTTTGAACTGCGAGAGTGTGTCTGAGCCTCGGACATTATCAGGAAGGCTATTCCAGAGTTTAGGAGCCATAAATGAGAAAGCTCGACCCCCTTTACTTGACTTTGCTATTCTGGGTACTACCAGAAGCCCTGAGTTTTGAGATCTTAAAGAGCGGGTTGGATTGTAACGAGACAGAAGGTTGGTTAGATAAACAGGAGCTACAGTAGATTACTTAAAGCTTTATAGGTAAGAAGCAATATTTTAAACTCAATACGAAACTTAACAGGCAGCCAGTGTAAAGAGGATAAAATTGGGGTGATATGATCATATTTTCTAGACCTAGTAAGAACACTGGCAGCTGCATTTTGTACTAGCTGAAGTTTTTTAATAGAGGATGCTGGGCAACCAGCGAACAGAGCATTAAAGTAATCCAGCCTAGAAGTCATAAAAGCATGAACTAGCCTTTCTGCATCTGAGATGGACAGCATACTTAGTAACTTAGCAATATTTCTCAGATGAAAGAATGCAGTTTTTGTGATATGGGAGATATGGTTTTGAAAAGTTAAATTGCTGTCTAGTATGGCACCCAGATCTTTAACAGTAGAGCTAATGCTAACTCTGTATCCCTCCATTTGCAGGTTGAGTTGTGAGATCTGCTGTGTACAGGATTTAGGTCCTATACTGTAAGTAATAATTCAGTTTTGTCTGAATTTAAGAGAAGGAAATTTTTGGTCATCCGGTCTTTAACATCTTCAATACTCTCAGTTTAGACAGTTTAGACGTCTCATCAGGTTTAGTAGAAATGTATAATTGAGTATCATCTGCATAACAGTAAAAGCTGATCTTGTGTCTTCTGATAATGTCTCCCAGGGGCGGCACTAAGATCGAGTAGAACTAACAGTGATGCACCCTTGGTCAGCAGCTAAGAGTAAATCGTTGGTTATTTTCACTAATGCAGTTTCTGTACTGTGATGAGGCCTGAAACCTGACTGGAACACCTCAAAAACATTGTTCATCTGCAGAAAGGAGCATAATTGGGCAGAAAAAACTTTTTATATTATTTTAGACATAAATGCAAGATTTGAAATAGGCCTATAATTAGCTAAGTTGCAGGGGTCCAGTTGTGGTTTCTTAATAATAGGCTTAATAACAGCTGGCTTGAAAAAATTATAAAGAAATGTCATACTGTAAGTCACCCCCAAATTAATAATATAATATATACAGTAACAATTAAAATAAAAAAATGTGTGTTGCTCTAGAATAATAATTACAGAGAGTCAATATGTTTTAAGAAATTCGAGTTCTTTAAACATTGTCTACTGTTTTGACCATTTTCTTTTCTTTTCTTTTTTTTTCTTGAACATTTTCTTCAGTCTTTGTTCTTCTCTTTGCAGTTTCAGTCCATTTTTAAAGTCATAAACATTTCGACATGATTGTGGAGAAACTGTAGTTACTCTTCAAAACTTCAAATTAAGCATTTATTGCGTTTCAGTTGTCATGTCTTCTGTGTTGTGAGGATTTGGGATGCCTTTGAAAGTGGCGTTTTATTGGCTTTCAAACGCTTGGCTAATTTAGTGTGTTCAGCGGCTCTCATAAAAACACACTTTAATGGTCCAAACCTCCACCGACTGACTGAAACGCTGCTAAAACACGGACAAACTGGGATAATTTAATCACCAGCGGGACCCTGATGCTCTTTCCAGACCTAATGGGACTTTAAGAGCAACTAAAATGCTATGAGTCACTGCAATAATGTTGCGATTATACAGTATTAGTTCATGATTTATGAAAAATGCATGCAAAAAGTATGTCTCAAGCTACAGCGTATGTTTTATGAGTTTTTAGATGCTCATGGGTATTTCATATATACAGTTGAAGTCTGAATAATTAGCCCCCCTTTGATTTATTTTTTTCTTTTTTAAATAATTCCTAAATTATGTTTAACAGAGCAAGGTAATTTTTCACATTATGTCTGATAATATTTTTTCTTCTGGAGAAAGTCTTATTTGTTTTATTTCGGCTAGAATAAAAGCAGTTTTTAATTTTTTTAAACACTATTTTAGGGTCAAAATTATCAGCCCCTTTAAGCTATTTTTTTTTTCAATAGTCTACAGAACAAACCATTGTTATACGAACCTGCCTAGTTAAGCCTTAAAATGTCACTTTAAGCTGTATAGAAGTGTCTTGAAAAATATCCAGTAAAATATTATTTACTGTCATCAGGGCAAAGATAAAATAAATCAGTGAAATGAGTTATTAAAACTATTATGTTTAGAAATCTTCTCTCCATTAAACAGAAATTGAGGGACCAAAAAAAAAGTAAAAAAATTTGTACAAAAGTACAAAAATCAGAAAAAATAAGATTTTAGATAATTTAAATAGAGATCAGAATGATTTAGAAACAAGGAAATATATTTGATTTGAGTAGTTTCTAATTTTAATAATTAACTGTTTCAAAAAAACAAACATGTTTTTAGGTGTAACAAGTCATTTAAAAAAGTTGATTCAATGGTTCACATTTTATGTAAAGTTTAAAATAATTTGTAAAATGTAAAATAAATGGTATGTAAAATAAATCATAACATTTAAACATTTTAGAACGTTTTAAAAATCAAAATGTAAAATAATTAATTTTCCTTTCCTTTGGCTTTTTTTCAGAGGTTGCCACAGCGGAATGAACTGCCAACTATTCCAGCATATGTTTTAACATTTCAGCCGCAACCCAGTGCTGGGAAATACCCATACACACTCATTCACTTACACTTATACACTACAGACAATTTAGATTATTCAATTCACCTATAACGCATATGTTTGACTGTGGGGGAAACTGGAGCACCCGGAGGAAACCCACTCCAGAGAACATGCAAACTCCAAAACAGAAATGCCAACTGACCCAGCCTTTGAATCAGCAACCTTCTTGCTGTGAGGCGACAGTGCTAACCACTGAGCCACCGTTATTTATATAAATATTTAGAATTTAATAGTATGTCCTATATGCCAAAATATATTACAATTACAGGTAATCATATTTATTGATGTACAAAACATATATACTTAATGTTAACAGAGTATTTAGGGTAATTTGAAATGTTGCGTATGCAAAATAAAAGGATATTATTATTATAAATATATAAAAAAATATGTATTTTGATTTTTTTTTTTTTTTAATAGCTCATTGCACGCAGAGTATCATCTCTTTTGAAATCACAGTACATAAAAGATTAAACCATTTTATTCTTTTTTTTGTAGATGTGACAGAGTTGCTGAATCAAAGGCTGTGAGTTTTGACTCTGGGCTTTTGAAGGGTTTGTCTGTGACAGAAAGTCTCCTGTGGACTGAAATGGGTCACCATTTAAACAGGTCAGCTCTGATCCTCAGCCCAAATGTGGATTGTGGAGCTGAACAGCACTGAAACTCGCTCTGGGCTGCTGAATATTGGCTTGAAGTTATTTAGCGCAGTGGGAGGGAATCAAACATGCACAAATTAAAACTCTAGAACTCTAGTGTCATTTCAAACACTCTTGGTTTTTGTTTCTGGCTCAACTAATGATGTTAGCACTAGTTATTGTTATACAAGAAGGAAAAAAAGTATAGCATCTGCAAACCAAAGATGAAAATCCTCTGGGAAAGAAGATTAACTCTTTCACGTATGCGATCACACCAGTGTGATCAGCCTTGGAAAGTCCCAGAAGCATACGATCACACTAGTGTGATTAGATCATTTAGAGTGCACGTCATCAACTGCTAAAATTAAAATCTGATGGCATGCACTGAAGCACACAAGAGGTGCACAGTGTTTGTCATAAATCATAATTTACCTGTGCTTTCAAACAAATAACATTTGTTTTAGGTTTCAGATTTCTTTCAGATTTTTTTCAGATCAGGTTTTTAGGTTTTAAAGGCAGATGTGAAAGGGTTAAACTCAAGAAAAATGATTGCATAAAATGTTGAGAATAAAACACATTACATTTTGAGAATTAAGTCATTGTGTCTCGTGAAAAAATCATTAAGTTTCAAGAAAAGCGTTGATATAAAAAGTTAAAAATAATATTAAATTGTGTTTAAAGTCAAGTTTTGAGGGAAAAAAAACAATAAATTTCAAGAAAAAAACTTTAAATAAAAAGTTGAGAATAAATCTATAACATTTCAAGAGTACAGTTTTTAAATATTGCCCTCCATTATTATTATTATTATTATTATTATGGTGGCTTGAGAAGGTCAACAAACTGATATCCATCTTAAACTTCTTAATTTATGTCTTCTGAGATAAATTTTAAAGTGTATCTCCTCCTAAACCTTTCAAACAACAAAAAACAAACTAACTCCAAACCTCCAAACTGTTCTAACTCGGGCTGCTATATCTTTTCCAACTGATCCGACTTGCGGTTTTCTGAAAACTGGCCTGGAAAATTCAGAAATTCCCATTGACTTAACACTGGACCAAATTCTGTGACCTCATAACTCTGCGCCAGACTGTCACACTGACTTAAGTCTGGGCTAATTTGAGTCAGACAACCAAACTGCCAATAACTGATTACGTTTTAGCTTCCTAGCCATGCCCTAGCAACTACTTACAGCACCCTAGCAACTGCCTCATAGACTTCCATCGTAAAAGACCGTCATTGACTTAAACCCATAAAACTTCTACAAGCAAATCAATGAAATAACCAGATCTTTCATTTTTTGTTAGCTTTTCTGTTAGCTTATCCTCTATACCTGAACAAACCTGAGCTCTGCGCTGAGAAACATGGGAAACACATGAAGCGTCTGTCAGAAGCTTACAGTGCAGATTATCCAGAGGTCAATGACTGGAATTATATGAGTTTGATGGACGTCCCGTAAAAGCCAGAGCTCCTCTAATTCTCTAATCCGCTGCTCTGCTGTTGTGTCAAACACAGTCTACAATCTGGTTATGGATTACATGTAAATTAGGCTTTCTTCCAGAGCTCCTTTTATAGGACGTTATGCATATTTATGCAAAGCAGCACCGGTTGTTTCTATTTTTTTTCTCTCCCATCTCTCCTTCAATAGGCATATCATTTAATTAAAGAGCGAAGACTGGCAGAAGAACAAGAGCAAACATGCTGATTCGCTTCGTCACTGTTATATAATAATAAAATTGTACTAAATTTGAAAATAATCAAAACAAACAAAAAACTATTTAAAAATAATTATTAAAAATGATTTAGTTAAATATTTAAGAGGTGGCGCAGTGGGTAGTGCTGTCGCCTTACAGCAAGAAGTTCGCTGGTTCGAACCTTGGCTGGGTCAGTTAGCATTTCTGTGTGAGGTTCGCATGTTCATGTGGGTTTCCTCCGGTGCTTCAGTTTCCACCACAGTCCAAAGGTGTGCTATAGGTGACTTGGGTAACCTAAATTGTCCGTAGTGTGTGTGTGTTTGTGTCCCAGGGTGCGAATTACAGTATAGTTTAGGGGAGATTGACCCCACTAATTAATGTTTAATCCCAGATTTAAAAAAACAAGATGCATGGTGGGGTGGGGGTTTAGGGGGGTCAGCCTTTTAATACTGTGAAAAAGTTTGCTCTGATCTGTATTTTAAATAATAATGTTAATAACTGAATATATTAGATAAATATAACATACGTTTGACCACCCCTATAATGATTCATACCATTGTGAACACATTATTGTGCCAATTAGTCAGCAGATCTATGATCTGTTTCCTTTTTAACAGGTGTTTGTACCTACATATAGCTGAAAGTTTACTGAAGTACTTTTTCAAAGTACTTTACTGAAAGTCAAATTAAATGTATAGTTTGTATACTTTGACCTACAGCGTCTGAGGTAGGTTAGCTAATCAGAGGATACAGGTCAGAATAGCCTAGCCGAAATATCCCTCACAACACGGAAAACTTGTTTAAATAAACACAGAAATGACTGAAACATGTATCACACAAACCAAAATACCGAGAGAAAAAAAAAGTTGAATAGTGTATAATTCACACAATGATGTATACTCACCCGTAATGGCACATTCTCCCCGTTTCAGACCCCCTGTTTGCAGTTGCCCTCTCTCTTTCTCTCTCTCTCTCTCTCTCTCTCTCTCTCTAACTTCACCTCCTTTTCATCTCGACTTTTCAATCAATAATTCAGCTTCCCCCTGCAGAGCGGCCGACTGACGGACTGATTAAACACACAGAAGGCATGAAGCACAGAAGAAGCAGAGATGGACTGAAAGAGAAAGCAAAGATAATGGAAACCCAGCAGATCACGCTGACGGTAAGAAAGAAACGGACAGATTCAGAGCAGGGGGAAAAGGCCCTGGAAATTAAGGCTGAGGGGACAGAGGCAAGATGGGAATTGAGGTGCTTTAGGTAAAAAAGAAGGAACGAAAGACCAATACAAGGAAAAGTGTGGAGTTTCTGTTTACACTATCAAAACATGACAAAAAATGAAAGTAAATGAGACTGAAGGTTGAATGAGGAATAGCGGAAGGTGGGAGGAATATTATCCCGCCTTCCTTTACTTTGCTCTCGTTTTATTGGCTTCTGTTCCCACTAAGCCCCACCCACTTTTGTGAACCGGCTTGATGAAAAAACATCGGCTAATCTGTCTTTCATTACTCAGTAGAGAGAGAGAAAGAGCGTGTGAGAGAGAGAAAGATAATAAGGAGAAATGAAAGAAAGTGGATGAAAAAAATTAAAGGATGGTTAGACTAATAGATAAATAGATAATAAAGGTCTGGAGGAAGGTAAACACTGATCAGTGGAAGAAAAAAAAGGATGAAATGAAAACTGAGGTATTGATGAAAGGAAAAAAAACTTGTGAAAAAAAAGTAAATGGAACGAATGAACGGAAAATGAATGAATGAATGAATGAATTAATTAACAGAGAAGAAAAGATAAGGGAGGCTGCAAAGAAGAGAAGACACAAATGGAAAGAAAGAAAATTATGGAAGGAAAGAAATTGAAGAACAAATAATGAAAGCAAAGGAGCAATATGAAATGAACAAAAATGGAAAGAAGGTTGAAAAGAAAACGGGAGTATTTATGAAAGAAAGATAAAAGGAAGCATGTGTGGATGGAGGGGAAAAGGCAAGATTGAAAGTTAAGAAATATTAGGGAAGGTAGAAATGGAAAATGGATGAAGTAATGAAAGAAGGGCAGAGAATAATAAATGAAGGAAAGAAACGAAGGATGAAAATATAAAAAACAGGAAGAAAGAAATGTAAAAAGAAGAAAGGATATATGGAGGAATAAAGGAAAAGAAATGGAGGACATAAAGAAAAATGGAAAGGTAGAATGATAAACCATATAGAAGGAAAAATCTAGGATGAGGAAGGAATGGAAAGTAACAAAATGGAAACGAAGGATTCATGGAGAAATGAGAAGGAAAAAATGGAGTAGAGAATCAAAATAGGAAGAAAGAAATAATAGACGGAAAAGAATGATGTAATTAGTAATGGAAAGAAGAATAAAACATTGCAAAAATAAAAATAAGGGATTGGAAAGAAACAGAAAATGGAAGGTGGAATGATTGAAGGATAAGACACAACAAAAAAGAAAAGAGAAAACTAGACTATGGATGACAAATGGAAGGAAGGATTTATGGATAAATTAAAGGAAATAAAATAAAGGACAAAATTAAATGAAGCATGGATGGAAATTAAAAATATATATGAAATGTAAAAAAATTGCAAAGGTTAAGGGCAGAATGATAGAAGGATAAGGAGCCATAGTAGGAAAAGAAAACTAGAGTATGGATGAAAGTTAAAGGAGTATAACAAAAATAAATTGAGGCAAAATTATGAAAAGATGTAACAATTCATGAAAGAGCGATACAGGGAAAATGTGACGAGTTTCAATTTTTCGAGCAGTAACTACTGTATAACTCAAACTCTAATATAATGCTAGTAAATGATACAGAAATGGTTAAAGAATTAATAAAAAAGAAGTTGAAAGAGTAGAGATTAAAAATAAAAGAAAGGGTGAAGGACAGAGGAATGTGAGTAGTAAATGGAGAGAAGAGTGTCAGGCTTGATTCACCTCTCTACTCTAAAAGCTTTTTAAATAGTATTAATGTGAATACGACACGCGCTGTCATAGTAAACTGAGCGATCGTCGCTCTTTCAGAGACTGATAGTACATGTACATGAGTAAATAAGATGAAGAGAAAGAGAAATGTTACTTAGAGAAGCACTCCGCAAGAGGGAAAATTGCTTTGCTCTCATTTCATTGGCTGGTGGCTTGATTCACTAAGCCACACCCACATTTGTGACCCGTCAATGATGATGAATGTGCATCATCTACTTGTCTTCCATTACTCAGAGAGAGAGAGAGAGAGAAAGAGAAGAGCAAGAGGGGGAGGGTATTGCTGTTTATAAGGAAGTAAAAATAGGAAAAATAGAAGGATCCATGGAAGAAAAGAAGAGATAGAGGGTAGAATTAAGGAAGGAAGCTTGGATAATTGGAATGGAAGAAAAGAACTAGGTTGAGGAAAGGGAAATTAAGTAAAGAATAAACAAAGGACAAAAATATGAGGGAGGCTGGAAGGAAGAGAAGAAAAAAATGTAAAGGGAAAAACTAACGGAAGGAAAGGGAAACAAGATCAATGAACGAGGAAAAAGGGAGAAACATTAAACAAAAAAAGAACATGAGTTGTAAGTGTGAGGGGATGGAAGAAAAAAGAATTGAAAGGTAGAAGAGAAGGTAGAAAAGGTGGGAGCATTCATTGATGAAAAAGAAAGAGAAAGAAAGAAAGCATGGGTGGATGGGCAGAAAAAAGAAGGATAGAAAGGTAGAAAATGGGAGCATTCATGAAAGAAAAAAAGAAAGAAAGAAAGAAAGAAACAAACAAACAAAAAGAAAAAAAGAAAGAAAGAATATTAGAGTTTAAAATTTGGAAGAATGGATGGATAAAAAACAAAAGATGGATAGAAAGGTAGAAGAGAACGTAAAAAATATGGGAGCATTAATGGACGAAAAAATTGTAATAAGGAAAGAAGTGTGGGTGGATGGAAGGAAAAAAAATGATAGAAAGGTAAAAAAGATGAGAACATTCATGAAAGCAACAACAAAAGAGTATGAATGAATTACAGGTAAAATGGTTGGAATTAAAGGGAAATTCTGAAAAGATGGAAGGATTCCTGAAAGGAAATTAAGAAAAAGAAACAAGTTAGAAAAAATGAATTGATGAATAAAGCGGAAGGATAGATTCAAGGAAATTAAGTGAAAAAAACACGAAAGGGAATGAAGAAACAAGAAAGGAAGGATCAAAGGGACAAATGAAGGAAAGAGAAAAAAATGGAAAATGTATGGATGTAAGTAAGAAAAAACTGGAAGATGGATGAAAGAAAGGGAAAATGAAGAAGATACAATGGCAGTAACAAAAAGAAACTAATTGGAAAAAAGAAAAATATATATAAAAAGGGAAGATTGAAAAATGGACAAGCAGAGTGGAAGTGGAAGAAGGGATGATTGAAGTTATTAAGGAATGAAAGGATGAAAAGAGGGGGGTATATTTATTTATTTATTTATTTATTTATTTATTTATGGAAGGAGAAAAAAAGCAAGAAGAATAGAAAACCAAAGAAGCATCGTATTTCCACAGACTAACCTGTAGTGTTCATGAGTAATAACTCCAGCTCTGAGATTTGTTGGAAATACGCCCAAGTAATATTTCGGCATCACTTTACATTTTTCTCAGTGAAACAACTGTAGATGAATATTTCAGCTCTGCATGTTGACTTCCAGCATAGAGGGAAGGCCAAGCGGGAGCAGAGAAACTCAGAAGCGCAGTCAAACAAATGAGGCCCTGTGAGCTTTTCCCTGTTTGAAGGCGTGTGCACTGGTTTCACAGATGATGACATCAGATCTGCGTCAGGTGAGGTCAGTAGAGCTTGAGTTAACATGGTGATGTTTGCTGGTTACAATCAGCCAACTTGGTTTTTCCTTATACTGCCCCCTGCTGGAGAGTGATGGTCTCGTGCAATCATTTACAGTGCAAATCTACTGTACACTCGCAGGTCACTTTATTTCACTTGATCAACTGCTTGTTAACCTTTTACAAAAATAAATATACTTCAAGGTCATTTTCTTATGTATACTTATACTTCCACACTTTGAATTTTTGCAAGTACACTTTGAAATGTAGTAGTAGTAGTACTTAAAGCGCACAAGAATACACCTATATTTATTGATCTAGCTGCATACTGTCTGTGAGGAGAGCGTGGAGTTACACACGTTTTCTGTCTTATCTTACGTTACATCTTCTCAGCCAGTCAACGCGAAGTATGTCTCTCTCTCTCACAAGTTAACATTCCTTCTGTGGGCAACCATGCTTTAGGTCAGTACTTTTCAGGTTGAGGTCGATCGTTTAAGCGGTTTCAAGAGTTCACACTTAGCTGATGATTTATTATAAAGCATATTTGGCATGCTCTCCCGTATTTGGCATGCTGAGCCCGGGGCTCCCTCCGGTTTAAAGGGCGAGAGGAGAGTTTGAGTTCAGGTAAGTCTCGAGAACTCCCCCGCTTGTGAACGAGCTGAGATATGTCTGACTAGAGTTGCTTTCAGTAGTCAATTTACTTATGTAGTATGTTTTTCAGACGGTGGGAGGAAACCGGAGAACCCGGGGAAAACCCACACCAACACAGGGAGAACATGCAAACTCCACACAGAAATGCTGACTGGCTCGGGGAGAGGCCGAACCAGCTGCGTTCTTGTTGTGAGGCAACAGTGCTAATCACTGAGCCACCGTGCCGCCCTATCAGAGAAGGGGAGGAGTTGGGGTGGAAGGGGGGATTCTTCAAGACAAAGATGACTAGAGCTCTGGTAATTTATAGTGTGTAAGGATTCGTCTGATTGGTGCAATATGCAGAGCTGATGTGGTACCAGCTGTGTTCAATCATAAGCACGTAATCCTCTCGAAATTAGTTTATAAATAAACCCCACAAAGTGTAAAAAAAAAATTGTGCTGAAAAGGATTGTGAGAAAGACAGGAGTTTGCCCTTGTTGTTCTCGTTTTCCCCCTTTCAAATGAGTCAAGAGAATGTGTTTTTTCTTAGGTTAATCTCATCAAAACAAAGCCACGAAATCAGCTCATTACAGATACTCTGAAAGGGCTTGTGCACAACTCAGAGTGTGTTAAATTTGAGACGATGCACTGCTTTTAAGCCAACCAGCACTATGTTGCAGTCCATGACTGCATCCAATTTGAACCCCAAAATGAATCCCTCGACATCCCTCTGGCAATCTGGAGGTGGAGTTTGAACCTTTCCACTGAGGTACGCCTATGTTTTTTTTTTCGTTTTTTTTTTCTTTTTTCTTTTTCACCTATTGTGGTAATTTGCACATTGTGTCAAAATGCATACTGTAACTGCAGCTGCATACGCTCCGTTTGACTCGTGTATGATAAATATGATTATATTAAGGTTCTGGTATGATACATTTCCAATCTGACAACACTGCTGGGACTTAACCGGCAACTTTTGGATCAAAATTCAGACTCTTTATCCACTTGGCCAGGAGTAAGTATACTTTTACTAAATCACAAGTAATTTCTTTTACTGAGAATATTTTAGTGTACTCTAAACAGTCCTTTTCTATTAGGACTAGAAATTCTACTGTACAAATTCTATTGTACTGTACTACTCTACGCTACAATTCTACTGTAGTAAAAAAATAACTATGGGTAGTTTGTTGTTGAAGACAAAGAGTGCAATAGAAGCCAATTTGAAATAACTTGTTTGATTCAGCTTATTATAATTAGCTGTTTTTATTAGGCACTTCTTTACTCAGAAGTATTATATTTGTAATGTACTTTTAAAACAAACAAAGTTCACTTTAATATACTACTCAAGCATGTAATGAACTGTCACAGGCTTAAAGTATACAAAGTGTATAAATATGATTTGATATGGAGACCTTTAGCAATTGACTTTCATAGTATTAGTTTTTCCTACTATAAATGTTTACAGATTTTCAGTCTTCAAAAAATGTGTTTTGTGTTCAACAGAAAGAAACTCAAAGGTTTGGGACCATTTGAGGGTGAGTAAATGATGAGTAAATATTCACTTTTGTGTAAACTGTCACTTTAAGTCTGAGGAAAAAACAAACAAACTGGTTGAAGCTGAAACTCAAATAATCACTTCTTGTGATGTCTGCAGATGAGTATCTTTGAATACACAACATGTGAAGCTCTGAAGCATATAGGCTACCAAAATTGGAGACTAAAATTATTGGAAAAAGATTGCCTGGTCTGCTCAGTCTCGAGTTCTTCCTGCATCATTTGGAGGGTAGGTTTGGCTTTTTCTTCTTCTTCTTTTTTTTGTAAACAACATGAAAACACATATCCATCCCACCTTGTATTAATGGTTCAGGTTAGAGGTGTAATGGCGTGGGGAGATTTTCATGGCACACTTTGTACCAACTGAGATTCATTTAAACACCACAGCCTACCCGAGTCTTGTAACTGATCCACAATGACCACAGTGTTCATCTTGTGATATTTACTTCTAGCGGAATGAAGCACCAGGTCACAAAGGTTGAATCGTCTCAAAGTGGTTTCTTGTACAAAACAGAAGCTGGGTTTCCATCAGCATGTGTTAATGCACATTTTGAAGTATCACATAAGAAACGAGTGATGTAAACTGCAAATTTCAAATAAACTGCTCGCTGGAGGTTGTTTTGAACTGCGAAAAAGTTTTACTATGAAGAATGAGAGATGCAAAAATGCACTTGCTGAATAACCTTAGATGTGGTAAACATCACACCCATGTGACCTATCAGCTGTCTTCATTATGCTTGCCTTGTTTACTGTTGGCTACTAGGTTACCAACACTATAGTCAGCCACATAACATGACTAAAGCAACACAATTCCAGCAGCAAACAATTTGTTTGCACTAGACGTGACAAAAATATGAATACCAGAGCCATTCAGAAGTGAAGAATAGTGCACCTCACTCTCAACGAAATAGAAAGTTTTAATAGATATTTAATATTATTGAACGTACGTGCTGAGTGACTCAAGTTGTTGGTTCATTTTCAAACTATTTGTTTGCTAGTTGTTTTATTTTCAAGACCTGAGGTAAACTATCTGCGTTAGTTTTCATTATAGCAATAAATGTCAGGTAAATTGGTATTCGAATACACATTTGTAGCAGTAAACACTGAATAAAGCACATAATCAGTACCTGAGATGATCATTGTCATAGTAGTTTATGCTGCTGTTCCTGTCGCAATAGCAAATAGATAGAAGAAATAGAACACAGAAATTCACACGTCAATATTGCAGATTGTTAGGGCAAAAAACTCCTTTTAACATAAATAACTATATATATTTTGTTGTGTGTCAGCATCATGCAATGTGTAGATAGAACAAGGTTTAACAACTTAATGGAAACTCCCTTATTGCCACTTGGGATTTTATCTGTCTTTTATTTTGCGCATTGAAAACCGGGCTAGTCAGTTCACTAAACTCAAATGGCCTCCACAGTGTCAATTCAGTAGGGGAGACTCGCATAATGTACTATAAGTTCAGTCAACAACTATTCAGCAATTGTGTGGCGATTTCATGTCAAATATGAAGCAAAAACTTGAGGAAAATGTACATTTTATTAAATACGTGTCACAAAGAATTAAGGCAGTTCTGAAGTCAAAAGGGGACCCACTCAATAGTGGCTAGGCTTACTCTATTAAAGTGGTTGGTGAGTGTAAACGCTGTCAGAAAAGAAATATACAAAAAGTGTGCCTTTAGGGGAACAACAGCTTTTCTCTAGGGCAGTATATTCATAACAAACATTCTGTCTCTTCTCTTAAAAGGTGCATAATATAACCTCAGAGTAGTAATATGTTTCCTCTATGTACTATATGTACATTTTAGGGGTCAATAAAAAATGCTGCCCTGTGACAAAATATTTAACTGCAAATGATATCAACTTTGCACATTGTATTCAGGAATCGCTTTGGTCATTTTGAGATCTACCAGGTGAGTCAGGTTGAAAAAAAACTGTTTTCTTCCCAGCATGAACCATTTTTTATGTATTCCTAGTCCTGTAACCATACCATTTCAGGTTTTGGTGGCTCTAATAATATGATGAATTGAATATGGATGACAATCTGTAATATTGGTGGTCCTCCAGAGCTGCTTGTTGAATGTCAGGGCTCAGGATTCAGCGCTTTCTACTTGTTGAGCACAGAATATCTGCTGGAGTTCACTTCACTTGACAAAATACACCTTGCGTCATCACCAAACATAGACGACATATGGGCTGCATGTATTAAAGTAGTTTGACAAAGTAGTTGCAGCATTGTTACTTGCATGTGTCACACTTGGAATGATTAAACTTTATAATAACCCCAAAACGTCGACTCCTTTTCACCTAGTTTATTTTAGTGAAGATTCTTGCAGCACTGAGGTGATGTGCAATGACAGATGGGAGAAGTGTCAACTTTCTGTGAAGCGATATAACGGTGTACTTTTAGTTGCCATCTCTTTCGCAGTATTCCTGTAATTGAACTTGCAACACTTTCTGACGTGATTCCTACTTTAAATGGAAACACACCCCAGGATAAAGGAGTACAATGGATAAACACCACAAGAGTTTATGTTAAATTTATTTTGATGTTTACCTTAATGTTTAGAATGTCTGTAGATACACAGCCATCCAAAGCCTGATCTGTCTAGTCCAGGGTTGTTCAAACCTGTTCCTTGAGTTGCACTGGCCTGTAGTGTACTCTACATTTACATGGCAGCGATGTAGCCAAAACTGCAAAAGTTTTCCCCTTGCGTTTTAAAAGTTTCACGTTTACTTGACAACATTTTCAAAACAATCTGCATTTACACATACACAAAAATGACTAAAATGCTATATTCCATATGTCAGGCTACTATTTGCCATTTGTCACTTTGATATTAAACAGTACCATCAAGGAAGTGACGATGCATTATTGGTGGCTCTGCCATGTATGTAAAATTTGCTGTGGGTGGTTTTAATGTGAAATGTTATGTGCTAATGAAATTAATGTGCTGATGAACCATTAGCAAACGCTTGATCAACAACAACAAGACCTCAGTGTTTGTTCATGGTAGCCTTGGACACAACAATGGCGTCAACTACAGAAGAGTCAGTCAAGCTTTAAATAGAAAAATTATCAAAACTTCAATGATTTATCATGAACTAAAAACGTGCTTTTGTCAGACCTGGACAATGATTGAATGATTTAAAAAATGGTAAAACTCAACTCTTTAAATAAATAAA
>CAIGQQ010037719.1:8030514-8045211 GCA_903798035.1 Danio albolineatus | reverse complement strand
ATATGTGTATATGTATATGAAGAGTTTCGTTGCAAAACGAGATATCTATTTTGAGAAATGTTGGTTATTTGACATTATCATTGAAGACATCAACAGTCACTTTATTCACAATTTCTGTACATTAAACTATTACTTGAGCTCAGTGAAGGCCAGGGACACATATTCTTCAAATCCAGGATATTTTTTATAGAATTTTATGTCCATAAATAGTTCATAAATAAGTCAAAGCATGCCAAAATGCCACTTATCTTAACATTGTAAAACATCCTAAATTGATTAAAATTAATAAAACTATATGGAACAGTACATACAAAGATTGATTATTAATAATAAGATTCTGAGTTAATTAGTTAGTTTTGGCCAGAACATACACAATATAATATAACAATACTTTTTTTTTTTTTTTGCTGGGGCACCAATGGCTTTAAGCAGGCTTCACTGTGGCATTTGAAGAACTTTTGGATCATCAGTGGGAAAATTAACAATAATTTATCAATAGATCGTAAATATTCATAATATTCAAAAATATAATGCCACAATAGATATAATGTGACTATGGCGTGTGCCAGTAATCCAGGCCAGTCCCTGAATGAAAAGGTCAGATTACAACATACCGGCTGAGCTGTCAGAGCAAAGTAACTGCAGGATGTTTATCGTTTCAACCATCCTTAAACAGCTTCGGACTAATTGTGATTAGTTATAATATAGATAAGTAAGATTAAGTTAGTTAAATAAACGACTTGTAGCTTGTTACAGAAAGAGTGGAGGCTCCTTCCTTCCACACCGCAGCTGAAAACCTGTATGATCAGAGCGGGCGGAGCCGCGATGGTGCAGTTTCTGTTTCACCGAGTCCGCGGACACAAGCTCGCCTTGTCCCGTCATATTTAATGACTTATTTCACTGTAATACTAATAATGTTATTATTATTATTGTTGTTATTATTATGCAGCTGGAATGACCGGCTCCAATCCGTCATCAAAATCCATAAGGTTAGCTCGACTCTGAAGCTTTGATTCTCTGACTGACAGACGGACGTAGCCTGTGACTGACAGCTAGCCTTCAGTATAAACAATTAAATGGCAAACATTTTTAGTTAGCCTAGTGAATCCTCTTTTAAAAAACATATGTTTTTTTTGTTTTCATATTATCGTTAAATCAATGAGCAAACTCGGAGCACTTCGCCGGAGGTGACTCTCCTCCCAGTGGATGCTGAGCTGGCGCATATAGCTGTTCTATATATAACAGTTATATAACTGTTATATCGCATTTTGCAAAGAAACTGGTCTGGCGGATATCGCGTTTTGTGAAAAAATACATTTTGTAGTAGGCCTAAAATGTTCATTCTTAAATTGTGTTAATGGCAGCAGTTCACACATAGATAAGGGTACATCTGAACAGTGATTTCCAATCATAAAATCCAAATGTCAATTTTTGCAACAAAACGCTTCATATATATCTTACAGTGATACCATACTACAACAAAGCACTTAATCTGTTGGGACAATTCTATAGTTGCTATGCTAACACAACAATAGTATTAAAAACAAATCACTCAACATTGTAGTTTTCTACAACTATAGGTTATAAAAAGGTCAGTAAAAGGTTTGGCTAGTTAACATGGGTCAGTTAAACCCTGCTGGTAGATTCTGTAAATAAAATATATGACTACAGAAAATAAATATGTCTAAAGCCCAGATAACACAAATTTGTTACGATTTTGGCATGATTTTCTTGATGTAGGGTGTTGTGGGGTTTTGTAAACAATAAATGGGCGTTGTGACACAAGATTCAATTTTTCTTCTCATGTAACGAGAGTTCGCGATAACTGATGCCGTGCCTGCAATGCTTCATGACACCATCGCAGAAAGTCTGGCATGTTTCATTTTTTTCTCGTTCTTCATGACGAGTTTCGTCACGTGGGTGACACTGTACAATAGGAGCACATAATTTCTCAGTAATATTAGCAGGTGCTGCTGTTGATGCGCCTCAAATAAGCTGCATATTTACTTATGGGTGGGTCACGGGTGGATAAGATCAATCATTCGTTATGCAATCTTTAACTACCTTTTTTTTAAAATATTAAGGTGTTTTAGCCAATTTTATCTGACAGACTGGGTTTATCTGACAGTTTCTCTCATCCTTCCAACAGAGTTTGATCTTCTGAGGTTTTATTTATATAAATTTATATAAAAATTTATATTAATTTGTCATTAACAGTGAGAACAGTTTAATATAGGCTTCTCTGAAACTGAATAGTTCACTTTAATTTTATTTAGGCTAGATTAATATTTTATTTAACAAACCAGCACAATCTCATGGCAATTTATGTTTTGGCACTGAAGCATAAAGGAGACTTGTTTTCAAAGCTCTTCACCTCAAATGTTTTTCATTATTCTTGTTGATCTAGTAGATAACAACAAACAAAAGATACATTAAAATTAAGATAAAAATGATACTATATTTGTTTCAAAATTTATTATTTTTAAGAAAAATATACTAATTATATTTTTGTTTGTTTCTGTCCACTGTGCGGGTGGTTGATTTGTTTCGCTCTGTGCAAAATAAGGATTTAATTAATGCATCACTGTAGTTGTTGTATCACAAACCTCTGTCATATATTTGCAAGTGTTTTAAAATGTCATTATTTTAAAGATTAAGTGTTGAGCATCTGATTTTTTCCTTGCTGCTGATGTGCTTTAATTTCTCCGTCTCACTCGAGGCAAGTTCAGGCGAGGGAGTGTTTATTAAGCAATCCTGGCAGGAAAATATACATTTAGATTTCAAAGAACATATCTAACATAACATTAAAAAGGAATCATAAATTTGATCCTATCAGTGTCATAATGAATGCCCTTAAATAATGTAGTTATTAGTGGTCACCAAGCATCAGTGTTCATTGAGATTGAAATAAGATTTGTAAAAATTGAGTTAAGAATTATCGTTATAGCAACACTTGTGACTGCTTTGCAGGGCCGAATTAACCAATGGGCATTATGGGCACAGGCCCAGGGGCCTATTTGGAGTTTTGGGGAGTTTTTTTCCGATTTTGGAGTGTCTATTTAGGCTAAGTGCAAATAGAGCACCTCGTTGGAATAAGATTTTTGAGCGATTTCCACCCATCACTGTTTGATTGACAGAAACAAAACTAAAAAGCGCAACCAAGAGTGGCGTAGCTTGTAAAGCGCATGGCATCACCTTTTGACGTGATCGATCATCAACCCGGTTCGAATCCGGCGTCTGATAAACTAATTTTTCCTCAGTTCCCAGTTACATGTCAGATTGGAAATACATTTATTTTTAGTAGAAGGGAAATATTTTTGTTTAAAAATGATAAAGATGATAATGTGATATAAAGTCACAAGTGGCACGTCGGTATTTAGTAAGGTTTAGCCTATTTCATATGTGTATGAACAGCATCTAAACAGTTATTTTAAACATTCTATAAACAGTTATTTTCCACCTGGTGTTAAATGTTAACATCTTAATATAACTAATTTATATTTACAATGAATTCCCTTTGAAATATGTATTTTTAGTACTGCTTCAGTGAACTTGATCAAGTATACTAAAAACCATTAAATAAACCTGTGCTTTAAATGCTTTAAAAATAGGTAAAATCTTTTTATATTATTCTTATCTTTTAATTCAACTATTGCGGTGCGTGTCTGGGTAGGGGACCCTACAAGACAATGTGCCCAGGGGCCTTTGAGTTCTTAATCCGGGCCTGCTGCTTTGGGAAATAACGTCACGGGATGACTGATCATGAAGGATTTGAAGTGTTTTCTGTCACATTTGTTAGCCACGACAACTCAAGATTTTATCAAGACAAAACTGCATAATCTGATTGTCTTAACCGACAATAAAAATTGTGTGATCTGACCGGGGCTTAAGCTGTTATAAGCTAGTATAAGCTTTTATAAAAGCAAAACATACATTTCAAATAATGTGTTATATTGTAAATGTTTTACCAGTATTAAAATAATTGCATACATCTGAAGCAACCATTGAGCTTCTGCTTTCAAGATGTGATTGCTAATGGCTAATAACAATAGTAACGTAACTACACTAAACATTGTGTACCAAACATAAAAATGAAAACAAATAAAAAGAGACCTATTCCTGCTATTTCATTACGCTTCATGGTTATAAATTTAAACACCAATATTAGCAAAACTAAAGACGCACTAAAACCATGATTAGCTACAGTACTTCTTTATGCTAAGCATTTGTTTTGTTTATTTTGAGGTAAAGATGGCTACAGAACTGATTTATATGGACTAAAAGCTACAAAATATAGATTATGATTGGATTTTTGCATGAAAATAAACTGACAATTTTTATATTGTTGTCACAGAAAGTAAAACTCAGGAAGCTAGTTTGATTTCCTTGTGTAAATAATGGTGTAATCAAGTAAAAGGATGACGTTTCCAATGTTCCAACATACAAAATGACATTCCCAAAATACAGATTCATCTCTGAAACTTGCTACAAAAAATAAAACAAATCTTAGTATTATCCCCTACTGTTCAAAATGGTGTCAGTTACGACCTTTTAAAGATCTGTTGTGAGAAATCTGTGGTAATTACATAGTTGTTACAGGTAATGTTTGAATAGGACTTCTTTCCTGAAAGAGAATAAGGATTAAGATGTAATGTATGACCCCCCCCAGAAAAAGATAAAGGTAGACAAATGTAAGCAATCGGCATAATTCCTTTATCTGTTCTGTAAAATACTTCCCGCTTTAAAATTTTACTCCCAAAATAGAATAATTCATACATCAAATCTCCACACTATTCCCTTGTGCCTGGCTCTATAAAGTTTTTATCCCAAGTAAGCTCTTATTCTCTATCTCTCTACTTTTGTCCTTGGGCTTAAGTATTAGCCATCTTTTGCTGAGGTGTTTCTTTTCATTGGCATTATCATTTCACTTATCAGAACCTTTATACGCTGGTGGGAAAGACGCTAAACTTTTTGTGTGCATCAGCAGGAATGTGAGGAGTTCTTTAAGCATTATTCGGATTTTGAGTTGACTTCTGATGGGCCTGCAATCAGAGGTGCAGTATCCAGTGCATTTATTAAACAATTGCTTATTTATTTTTAAATATACAAAATATATTCAGTTTAACTGTGGAGGTTATTTTGATTAGGGGCTTTTGTATCATATAGGAACTTGGTTATAGGAACTAATCACTAGGACTGTGCCAGGAACTAAAAGTTTCTCTCAGGCTGCATTTGCAACTCTGAAAGTGATGTACGTCAGGCAACAGCAACATCAAGCGTGGCATAAAAAAAAAAATCAATAACTGGGGATGAATGACGCCATGATGGAATATGTGTTTTTGTTGTGTGCTATGGATTTCGTAATAACTGACCTGAAATGTAAACTAGTAAGTTATCTGGCTGGAAAAACAAAAAGGGACAAAATTGCCTGTAACAACTTGTAGTGCTTCAAATCAATGAGGCTGAGAACAGAACATAATTCCAACAACGGTGACAGGTACAGTAAATGCTGCTAACATTGTGTATGACCTGTAAAAAACAACTTATGCCTCTTCTCTGTGGCATTGAATTAATACAGTATATACTCCATATAGCCTACATTTTGTGTTCTTAGGAGCTGTGAACATTCTTGGTCATGAATGGCTGCCTTGAAGAGTCCCAGACACATAGTAAGTATAACACAACCTTAGATTTTTTTGTTATTGCTGTCATTTTGTCACTAGGCAACATTACGTTAATGATTCCATGTTGATTATTGGCCATGGTATGAGAGGCCTGTTTTTCACTGAGATCTTAGCAATGGTTTTTGAGACTCACGATATGTAGCTTCCTTGAATTGTTCTGGTAATATTCAGCTATGCCTAGGTATATCCAGATTTTCAGTCTATTTCACCTTTAACGTATAGATGAAACGAACGTTTTTTGTGCGCACATCCTAAAACTGTATGTAAGTGCTCAATAAAAATAAACATGATAAATAAACATACAAAATTTGGCACACTGCCACTATTGCTCTCAAAAGACATATATATATATATATATATATATATATATATAAAAAAACTCCCCCCAGTTTGCAAACTTTACTGTATATTTTGTTTCTCTTTCTTTCACTTCATTGGTTGATTGGTTAATTAAGATTATTATTGGTTTTAGGTGTGATATGGTTATATAAGGTTTTTTTACCTGTGTGTGTGTGATGTGAAAGCTTGATATTCACAGCTGAAGCTTGTGCCCTGTTTTTAGCTCTGAAACAAATAGAAAAAGAACAGCAATGCCAGTTTTTAATTTGCATGTCCTGCTTACAAGCACTTGAGTCTATGAAAACTGATCATCCTATGATTTTTAGAAAAAGACTTTCATATTATTTCATATACTTTCACATTATTTTCTGTTGGATACCTGGTCATATGGGACTCATTGGAAATGAACGTGCAGATAAAGCAGCTAAGGAAGCCCTACAGTTGGAAATAACAATTCCTGTGTCTGATGTGAAACCTATTTTAATGTATATTAATGCGAAATGGCAAATGGAATGGGATGAATGTAGAAATAACAAATTGTATGAAGTGAGTCCATTTATAAATGAAAGAAATAATTACAATTTTGAAAGTAGACATGACCAGGTTGTACATACAAGATGTAGAATCGGACACTCAATATGCATATTTATTGAAAGAGGAAATAAAAACTTTGTGATTTGTGTAAGAATATTTTAACTATATTTTAATAGAATGTGTATTTTTAAATGATATTAGAGAACGTTTTTATTCGGGAAATATTTTGAGTGAAATGTTTGAAAAGGTGCCTTCTGAAGTAATTTTAGAATATTTATCTTTTATCAAACTAAAATATTGTATATGACTCTTTTCTGTATTGTCGCTATTTGTATGTTCTTGTTTTATGTTTTTTTAATTCTTCACCCTAAACCTTTTTACAATGTATGTATGTTAAGAAACTGATATTATTATATATTGTGTATTTAGTATATGTTTTGCCATGAATATAGCCAATGTTGCTGATATGGCATTAAAACATAAATAAATGAATGAATAAATAAATAAATAAATAAATAAATAAATAAATAAATAAATAAATAAATGTTGCCTGTGTGACGTGATGAAAACATCTTAAAAACTGTCTTTTGAGAGCAATAGTGGCATTGTCCCAATTTCTGATTTTTATTGTTTCCTTTAAAGTCACAATGAAATTAAAATTTGCTCTTATTTTTATATTTGTATATTAGTAATTGTTTTAAATGATGTATCTGTGGATTTTATTATTTTGTTAAAAATAGTTCGCTCTCATAATCTTTTGCCAAATACCATAACCTTCCCTTCCTCCCTACTCTAAGTTAGGGTTTATTTATAAACTAATTTCGAGAGGATCACGTGCTTATGATTGATCACAGCTGGTACCACATCAGCTCCGCATATTGCACCAATCAGACGAATCCTGACACACTATAAATTACTAGAGCTTTCTACTCCAGTCATCTTCGTCTCGAAGAATTCCCTTCTTCCACCCCAACTTGACTACTTTTTAAATAGCATCTTAAGGCAACTCTAGTCAGATATATCTCAGCACGTTCATAAGCGGGGGGAGTTCTCGAGACTTACATGAGCTCAAACTCTCCTCTCGCCCTTTAAACGGGAGGGAGCCCCGGGCTCAAGGATTTTCTGAGCTCAGGGCTCTCTCCCGGGACAGCATGCCAAATACGCTTTATAATCAATCATCAGCTAAGTGTGAACTCTTGAATTGACATGTCTTCACCCCTGGTCACATGGAATGCCTTTGGGGCAGGGCTATCAATCAATGTCTTGTCAATCTTCCTTCATTTTGTTAACAATGTCCATCTTCCAATGATTCAATAAGTATGTCATGATATCGGAAAAAAGGGCAATCTAACGTCAGATTGATGATGACTAACAATCTAAACCTGCACGGACAACCTTCAACACGGCCAGTTTTTACCAGCTAGAAAGTCATACAGCTTGAAACAGCATGAGGGTAAGTAAACGGTTTCATTTTAAGGTGAACCATCCCTTTAAGAGCTGCTGGTACCAATTATAATTCAACCTTTTAACTCCTGTCTTGTTTTTCTCTTTCAGCGTCTGTTTTCCAGCCTTGTTTTTGTCTGATGTCCTCCAGTCTTATCTCGCTCCATGTGTGTGTGTGTCTCTCTCCTCTGACTAGAGGAGTATTCTGGGTATTTTTCTTCATGTTCTCAGTACCGCTACATGGGCTCCTTTCTTGCTGTCTCTGTCTGGTAATCACACAGACCAGATTAGTTCCCCAGTGACTTGTGCCTCAGATCAGATCTGAGGCTTATATTTGATTCTGAGAGAATGTAATGGCCACTGAAAGTGAGAGAGAATCCTCTCGGTTATCTGAAGGCAGCGTGTGAAAAATAGTCACTAAAAAACATAGGCTGATATACAAAGAAAGATGTATAAAAAAAATCTACGCTCATAATGAATTCCAAACCGTTTTCACTCAGAAATATTACTAGAGATTGCTCGGAGATTTTAATCAACGAAGTAAAAGCTAAATAACATGGTGCTTGACGAAGACTAAAATGTCCAAAGCCACAAAATGGCTGCCGATTGTGCCTCCCTTCTACTAAACCGTAGCCATATACAGCACACTCTCAGAAATAAAGGTACAAGAGCTGTCACTGGGGCAGTACCTTTTCAAAAGACACATATTTGTCGCTGAAGGGTCCATAATGGTACGTCAAAGGTACTTTTTAGGTACATTTAAGTACCACTGTGGACTCTTTGGGTACAAGTATGTGTCTTTTGAAAAGGTACTGTCCCAGTGACAGCTCTTGTACCTTTATTTCTGAGATTGTATATATGATTTTTTTGAGCATTTCCACTGCTAGAAATCATGAATAAGCATGGAAGACATATTGGCTCTTTCTCAATTCTAAGAACGCAGAGAACGGACTTGCCAGGTCACATCGGGAGAACGAACTCAGGAGACTGCGAGGACAGAGAACGCGTCCAGTGAGGAATGAGATGCTGCTTTCTTCCTGATGGTCACACGACCCCCAAGCATCTTTAACCGACAATTATTTAAACATTACAGCATCCATTATTGTTTCCCCCCATTTCACAATATATACTCTACATAAAGACATTATAAATATACGTTGCACAACACAAATTAAACAGATTTGAATACGGATTTCAACAAATAAACACCCTTAATGTGTTTATGCTTTTATTAAGATGTTCATGCCAATGTTTACTTTCACCGTCTCATTTAGGGAAACTCCTTAGGTAAATAAGTGTTATCTCTGAACTTTAATAATGAATCTTTACAAAATGTTTCGCTTCCCACCTCCAGTCGCAATGACTTCTGGGACTTCCAGAGCGAGATCGGTGCTCAAGTCTGCATTGGTGCGTCCTCGATATCAAGAACAGTTTAATACTTTTCAAATTTAAGTTTTAAAGGATAACATGTTAACCATTTACAGTGTACTCATTGGAAATACCCATAGGAGAAACTTTGGAGTGGTACTAGGGTTTATTACAAGAGATTTTAACACTTAAATGTCCAAATAAATCCGATACAGTATATTGTAATCAGTATAAATGTAGTTACCATATATAGTTCCTCACCTGATGAGCATTTATGATCCCACTTTAACATTAGTACATCACAAATAGTTAGTTAAAGGCTGATTTGAATGCAATCTAGCAGTCAATTGTAAGAAAGATGTTGGATGAGAACAAAAAGATGAATTAGCTGAATGTCAAAAGGATTAATTTCCCTTTCATGCAATTAGTTCAGTCTAATTGCAAATTTATTAGAGCCAAGCACTTAGTGGACTGACATCTCCAGGTTTTCTAAAAGGTGTTCAAGTTTTAACAACATGTCCCAAATGTCCATCATAATGGTTCACATTCTGGTTCACAGTCTGTTCTAAAACCTATATCATGCATGCAAACTAAGAATGTTGTGATTCAACAATTTGTTTCCATAGACGTTGGACAAGAAACATGATTTAATAGCCCTGTTAAACAAATATAGCAACTATAAAAATAATATTTGCTATTCCACAGTACTGGAAGAGATTCAAGCCCTAAATTGTGGATATTCTCTTTTTTATTTTTAAATAAAAACTCAAATTGAAACCATTGATTCACTCTCCCATGCATGGCATCTGTTTAAGACCATCGAGATATTAGAGCCTGGTTGGAACCAATTTATCCAGTCTGGAAAGCACAGGACACTGACCTTGTAGCTTCAATGTGTAAAATTCTCAACTAAAGGTCGTATTCTGTGACTTTCCACATTTGGTTCCATTATCTTCTTTTGTCAGTGTAAAATTTGCTGCTGTATTTGACGTATACAGCCTGAAAATAATGGCATTCACACAGAGGCATTAATCCAGTCACACGCGGAGCTACACTGTAAATGAGAGGCCATATTTTAACATCTTTTTCCCGACCGCAGTGAATTTATCACATTCACGTCAAGTAGGCCTACTTCCTCTGTCATCAAAGAGAATGTCTTCAGGGACGCTGTAGTGGGAAATATGGCTTTGACAGTGTTAGCATTCAATGGGCTCCCCATTGCTACACCTTTTGATTTATAAACCCTCGCTAAAATGGGAAACTCATGGTGGGCTTGGAAAAGGGTTTCATCAAACCCCTTGCAATTTTCACCGTAAACCCATTTTGCCTTTTGAACGGTCAGCTCAGGAATGTCATTTTCCACTGATGTGAGATGATTTGAGGTGAATATTTCCTGGAAAAAAGAGCCTAAAACCAAAAATGAATTAATGAGATAGATTTAAAGATGCGTGTTTCATCGTAACAATAATTTAACAATATGACCTTACTACCATGTGGGCCCTGTTCACCCAAAAAAAATCATTTTAACTCAGAATGATTTTTGTGTTATGGAATATATAGTAAAATCGGTGTCCAAAACAGATGTTTATATAGTTTTGTATAAATATGTCCTGGCAAAGAGATAAAAGAGTCTTAAACCAAGACTGAAATAATAAGATTAATTTAATTGATTTACTTTTGCATCAAAATGACACTAAATGGTTTTGAAATAGATTGTTATGGTATGGTAACATAAAAACGGCCAGTATAAATAAACCAAGTTAAAAAGAAGCAGACATTGCAAAGCTGATATTTGCTGAGCTTGATTGGTTTCGTTTTCTTTTTTTAATTTCTTTATTTAAGCCTCTAAAGTTCATTGTTTTCTGCCCACATGCAGAGCTGTTTAAGTACATTTGCGTCATTAACCTGAATATCACTGTGAATACTAACAACATACAGTAGTCCAGATTGCAAGGGTTATTGCAGACGTTAGAATTTAGTTCTTTTTTATTTTCTGTATAATTAAATAATATTCACATAAATATAATAATTTTTTTTCAGTGCAGTCAAGAGGTATCTCTTCGTAGTTTTTACTTCGTTTTAAAGTATGCATATGAAGAAATGTCTACATGAAGATGAATAATCTCATTATGGTCCTGGAAAAAATGTAACTAGAGAAAAATCTGACTCCTTTTACAATTCAGGCCTGGTTTACCTAAAAGGCAAATTAACATCAGGTTAAGTTATTAGCAAAATATAAGAATGTTACCTTTTTTACCATGTGTGCCTTGTTCACCCAGAAATATGATACAGTAAAATATTGTCAAATTTGGTGTCCAAAAGAGGCCATAATCAACTTAATAAGATTTAGGAAAAATATAGATTATTTGGAAGGTTACCTTTTTACCATGTACTCCCTGATCACCCAAAAAGTAGTGTGAACTTAATGGTTTGTAATGCTGCATTTACACGGGACATCAGCGTCAATGTTTCCTAATCACTTTGAATGGGTAACATCAAGCATTGCCAAACTGAATTGTGGGTTCGTCTGCGCTGCTTCAGTGGCATTGCTTGCTGCAGAAGTTGGGAATTTTTCAACTTTTCAAGCACCAAAGGAAGCGTCAGCCAATCTGATCACTTTATTCAAATACCCCAGCTCAGACCGTAGCCAATTGCGGACTTATTTCATTGGCTGACACTGCTATGACAATCACGTCAGCCCCAACCTCCTACACACCCTCCGTCAAGCATTGAGGCTGAAGCCCCCCGTGAATCGGGTGTTAGTAGTGTGTAACTATGTGGCAATGCATAACATTCAACAAACAGAGAACACGGTCTTTCTCTTGTTTTAATGTCAGCCCTAAACTCTTTTGCGGTTTCAAACAGGAGATAAATGTAAATAAAAGGACATTATTATTCAAGTTTGAGAGAGAAAGCAAGCAGGGGAATAAGTGACAAGAAAAGGGAGACTTTGACGTGGCTCATAAATTAGCGGCGTGGCTCTTCTTATGCACTTAGTGTCAATCTGACTCTTTAGCTGACTGTCGTTTTTCTAACAGCACAAACCCAGTCGGGAATCATTTGTCATGTATTTTGATAGATCGGTATGGGAATTTGCCATTTAGACCAACATCACAAATCTATTGAACAACTCTACATTAGCACTATGTATTAGCATGAAATGGTGTAATCATGTTTTCTACTGGACAAAAATTAATATCAGTGATTATCTGACCACTGGATGGCCCAATTGACCAATCAGAATTAAGTATTCTGTATCAATGCAATTATTTTTTTCATTTGCATGTTCCAAATTTAAATCAACAACATGATTCTATCTATCATGTACACAAAATTTGAAGTCATTTTGTTTTATTCTTAGTTAATAACAAGAGTAAAAGTAGTTATGTTTCCATTTGCACAAGATTTGAATTAGACTTGTGTTAAAAAGTGCAATATTGCAGAAAACATTTGCAAATAAAGCACTGTTTCCATCCAATGAGTCAAAGAGAACAAAGTCATCAATTCCTGATAAACTGGTGCCAAATATCGAAAACAAAAATGGAATTTGTTGTGATAGGAAAAGACACTGTGTGCCTTTTTTCTTATATAATAAACGAAGATGAAACGCAATAAATGAGTCTTGATAAAGCTTATTGGGAGCGCAGCCACTCAAGACAGTTCTGGGCAACATATACTGTAGGCTCATTCCCAAAACGTAGCCCTATATACATTTCTGGAGATCACAAATTATAGAGCCAGAAGTACATATGGCTGCATTTCGTCTTTAAAATGACGGTATGAAATACAAGGCAGAATGACGCTGTTCCTTTTCGCGTTCACCAGCTAACCCCTTAACTCTTTAAAACCGGCTTTCCCACTGTTACCAGTCTGTCCAGTAGTTTGCCATGTCAGCGGACTTTAGATGCAGAGTTGTTAGAATTAGTTGTTAGAATTAGAGCAGAGTTGACCACAATGATGGAGTTCGAGTCTAATGAAGAACGGTTTCAAAAAGCAGGCAAGACAAAAACAAGTCAAGACAAAAAAAAAAAAAAAAACAGGGTGAGGATGTGGTAAAATCTGAAAATGTGGTAAAAATCCGGCGAGGGCTTTTTTCTGGATTTTTTTTTAAACTGTTGGTTGGGTTTAGGGAAGTGGGTGGACAGGTCAATCTGTGCTTTTGAAAACACTATTAGTTGTCGAAAACAAAAACTGCAAAAAAAAAAAAAAAAAACTTACCTCTTGGGATGTATTTCCCCCTCTCCAGAAATGTATATAGTAGTACATTTTTAGAATGAGTCTGGGTTGGTTCTGGGAGATAAAAATACCAAACCGCTTTGATGAAAGACTTTGGCTAAGGCACTTCAGAATGACCAAAACATTTCAGACCAACCCTACTCTAGGTTAAATAACAGCCATGCCTATTCACAGTACATGCTTCTGCAGTCAGAGTATAGTTTGGACCCAAGGTGCACCATGGCACTCAGATTATGGTCCAAGCTGGACAGATCTGTCCCCTTGAAGCGTCCACCAACTCTTTGCCTGCTGAAAATGGTGGCAATCAACAAAGTGCCATTCCACCCTCTGGACGATGGCAATCCTGAGTGCCCCCCCTCCATGCCAAGGCAAGCCTGCAACCAAAGCCTAGAACTGAGAGCTAAAGGCTTAGCTTTTCATCAAAGGGGAAAAAAATGCTTATCTCTCACCGCAGAGACTTGAGCTGCGTCTTTCCAAACATCTGCTGCTGACCAACAAATGCTGAGAAAATGATTTCTTATAAGCTAAAATAGCTCATGAAATGGGACGTAAAGAGGAAAACGAAAGTACTTTCGCCACCGGGAACGAAAGCAACTCTATTTACTTCGAGATTAAGGTCTCGCTGGAGTATTTTTAAATGTTGCCCTTTCAAATCATTCAGATTCATCCGAGAAATGCAGCTTATCGAGGCATCTTCTGTCAGTGGGATTACCGCTTATTTTTGCATGCTTCTCAGCCTGAACAGCAGCAAAAAAAATGTGCTCTCCCAGAAAACTGGGATGAGATGGAAAGATAGACAGCGAGTGAGTCAGAGATACAGACAATGACTCAATGAGCACCAGAGAGCTGATCATTTATTTATAAATGGCTTACGACTGTGACTGCTGTGGATTGCTGGCATAATAAGAGGCCTTGTGGACATACGTAAGAGACTTGCATGAGTGGCACATCGGGGTAAGCAGTGTACTTTTTTCTTTAAGGTGTACTCTATGCTAAGTAAATTGCAGTTAAAGTAAATTTAAATATACATTTTGTATAAAGTAACACTATCTATCTATCTATCTATCTATCTATCTATCTATCTATCTATCTA
>CAIGQQ010037719.1:8011248-8030504 GCA_903798035.1 Danio albolineatus | reverse complement strand
TCTATCTATCTATCTATCTATCTATCTATCTATCTATCTATCTATCTTCATTGCTATTAATCAAATGGGGATATTCCCATATGTTCCTACCCTAGTTTAATACTTTACTTTTATAATGTACTAATTCGGTGCACGGTGGAACAGTGGGTAGCAGAATCGCCTTACAGCAAGATGGTCGCTAGTTCGAGTCCCAGCTGGGTCAGTTGGTATTTCTGTGTGGAGTTTGCATGTTCTTCCCGTATTTGCAAGGGACTTTATTAGTGATGCCCAAACAAGGGCCTGCGGGCCAAAGTTAGCCCATTGTAACCTTTGATTTGGCCTGCCATCCTATCTGAGAAGAGAAGGGGAATGATGGGGAGGTCTGTTGGGGCAAATTCTTTGACAGACATAGTCATTTCAGATTTAAAGTGACCTTTTATTTGTTTATTTTATTGCTTAGACTCCAAAAAAGCTAAATGAGATTAAATGTTTCAATGAAATGTTAATAATAATCAAATTTAAAGTACTGTCACTCAGGCAAATCAAGGCCGGTTCAGCTTGACTAGTGTAATCAACATTGAACTTTGAACCCTTGTATTATAAATGAGATTGTTGATGTTTTTACTGTAAATTCATGATCAAACAAAGTTATTCTGCATAAGTCAATCCTATTTTAAGTTTTATGTTTATTCTTAAATATTAGGAAATAGATTAGGAGATTATCCATGGCAACTTTAATGTAAAACAGTTTGGTATATTGACCTTCAACCACAGTCCTCATTCAAGTTTTGACTTAGACCTTCATATATAAAAGTTTGGGCATCACTGGATACACTTACCGGCCACTTTATTAAGTACATAATAAAGTCCAACTGCTCGTTGGTGCACATTTCTAATCAGCCAATCACATGGCAGCAACTCAATGCGTTTTGGCATGTAGAAAGGGTCAAGACGATCTACTGCAGTTCAAACCGAGCATCAGAATGGAGAAAAAATGTCATTTAAGGGACTTTGAACATTGCATGGTTGTTAATGTTAGACGGGCTGGTCTTTCAGAAATTGCTGATCTACTGGGATTTTCACACATAAACATCTCTTGGGTTTACCAAGGTACAATACCTGAGTATTGTTGCTGACCATGTCCATTCCTTTATGACCACAGCGTACCCATCTTCTGATGGTTACTTACAGCAGGATAACGCGGCATGTAATAAAGCGCGAATCGTTTAAAACTGGTTTCTCGAACATAACAATGAGTGCACTGTACTCAAATGGCTTCCACAGTGGCCATATCTCAATCCATTAGAGCACTTTTGGGTGTGAGGGGAACCGGAGATTCACATCATAGATGTGCAGCCAAAAAATCTGCAGTAACTGCGTGATACTATCATGTCAATGTGAACCAAAAAACAAATCTCTGAGGAATTTTTCCAGTACCTTGTTAAATCTATGCCACGAAGGATTAAGGCAGTTCTGAAGGCAAAAGGGGGTCCAACACAGTACTAATAAGTGGCCGATGAATATGTAATTAACATGTATTTGTTTAATTAATACATTGATAAGAAGGAGATAAAAACTGAGATATTTATTGTACAATCTGTCAACTCTTATTGATAACCCAGCGAAACAGATCACTCAGTTCCTGGAACAAATTTGCTGATTTCAAAGCCTTTTTTTTTGTAGCCGTAGTCATGTACGGATAACAAGAATCTGGTTGAAGTATTTATAACCAGCCAAATAAAGTTGACACAGAGAAGGCTGACAGTGAGATGGCTATCAAAGTCTGTTTGCAAATTGGTAACATACTAGGCTTGATTGAACAAAGAAAATACAAAGACGAACCCAAAACACGAAGTCTTTCATCTTGGGAACGGCAGACTAAACAAAGTCAAAAGATGACATTGTTTTGAAAGAGAAAGCTTCAATCGGCTTTGCTTTGTCCGAACATGGTTTCTGTTAATTAGGCCGTGGTTTGTACTGCCAATACACAAAATAATGGACGGAGGATTAACCAGTCATGCTTTAAATGAGGGCCAGAGCTCTAATTAATAATCGCTAAGAGGCCCGAGATGCTGAAATATAATCAATAGTTCTGTGGACAGCAAATCTGGCAAACTTTACAGCTTCTGCACATGACCTTGAAAACAACGACAGAAATATTTACTTCTTTTTGCGACTTGAAAATTAAACTTGCTTTTGCTTTAAAAAAAATTATATCATGATAACAGTACACTTGGACTATTTTGAAACATTATCCCCCAGTTTCACTAACCAGGTTTAAGGCTAGTCGTGGATTGAATGGAATGTTTGAGCTGTCTCAACTGAAAATAACTTGCAGTGATATGTCATAAAATTTGTGTCATTTTTTTTATCTCCAGGTGCACACCAGTAACGTATTTTTTGTAAATGTGGCTTAAATAGCTTAATTTAACTAAGGTCTAGTCCTGGCTTAAGCTAAGCCCTGTTTGTGAAACTGGACCTACAGTATTAGATTTAAAGATTGAAAGTTAAATTACGTCTAGCACGATGTCAAAACAACATTTCATATGCTTTACAATGTGGTCAGTCCTCTGGTTTGTCCATTAAAAACATCCCATCGCATGATCTGTTAAACAAAATCATGACTTTTTTTTTTTTTTTTAATGTGCATGCTGAAATTTATAAAGTAAATGTGTTATCTCATTAGTTTGCACATGTTTTTTTTCTAATCGGATTTATGTTTATCCTACTCAATTATGTGCAAACGTGTTTTTTTTTATGCACATTTTACAAATGTTTGTGCATGTTGACATTAAGTATTTTTAATGCAATATTACAAAATGCGCGTGTAGCTGGTCCTGAATGTAAAAATCTAATTTATTTCCTCCAAATTGGAATTGATTTGTAACAATGTTTTTTTTTTTTATTAATCAGGTGTGCTGGATTTTAAATCCATTGGTTATCAAGATGCTAACAATATCAGACAACTAAGCATGTTCATGTATCATGCAAATTTTGGAGAATTGGGTAGGCTAAATTGGCCGTAGTGTATGAGTGTGTATGGATGTTTCTCAGAGATGGGTTGTAGCTGGAAGGGCATCCGCTGCGCAAAACATATTCTGATTAAGTTGGCGGTTCATTCAGTTAAGTTAATAAAGGGACTAAGCCGAAAAGAAAATGAATGAATTATGGCTCAGAACAATATTTTGTGGCTAATATTAGTATTAAGTAGGATTTCAAGAGTTTACACTTAGCTGATGATTGATAATAAAGCTAGTTTGGCATGCTGTCCTGGGAGAGAGCCCTGAGCTCATAAGATCCTCGAGCCTGGGGCTCCCTCCCGTTTGCAGGACGAGAGGGGAGTTTGAGCTCAGGTAGATCTCGATAACCCCCCGCCCTCCTGCTGCTTATAAATTGCTATGAGGGTATGCTGCTGGTGGAATTTGGTATGGTGCTGATTTGTTTAAGTCAAATTACTTATGTCTCATGTTTCGGACTGTCGGAGGAAACCGGAGAACCCGGGGAAAACCCACGCGAGCACGGGGAGAACATGAACTCCGCACAAAAATGTCAACAGGCTGGGTAGAGGCCCGAACCAGAGGCATTTTTGCTGTGAGGCAACAGTGCTAGCAATTGGGCTGCCGCGCTGCCCTATAGAGGAAAAGGGAGAGAGGGGGTGGAAGGGGGGATTCTTCAAGATGAAGATGACTAAGATAAGATGCTTTGGTTATTTATACTACGTTGGGATTTGTCTGATTGGTGGATTGTGCATTAGTTTGACTCTGAGCCAGCCGTGTCAATCATAAGCACATTATTCTCTCAAAATTATTTTATTAATAAACTTCACAAAGTACGTCCAGGCGGTTATTTTTTACAGAATAAAGCCCTTCAGGTTTATGCATTTCGCATCGGACTGCTAATATTTTGCAGTAACAATGGCCTTTAGGTACTTTATCCTTTTACAAAATCGATAGAAAAAATTCATTCAAATTCAGATTTTTTTTAGTTTAATCTTAGATGCATCATAAACCCTAAGTCAATTAAACACGCTGAGCTAATACTGTAAGCAAAACTGACTGAATTTGGTGTTTCGAATACTAGATTTATTAAACGTTCAGTGACGCGACTCATCCGTCCCCTCCAGGGTAAGCAGGGACATAAAGCGTTGGAAATGAGATGATACGTGTGCTACAGGACTCTGTCAGACCATGTGCCTTGCGTTTTAATACCACCACTTCAATGAGCTTTGACAAAATTACCTAAATGCCTCAGTTTTGTTGACTGAAAGCATTTCATATCTTTTTACGCCGCAGTGGGGCCAGGGACTGTAAGTAATTTGATTCTTTTACGGCGTATTTGTTCGGCAAGTTGGAGAGAGAAGAGCGAATAACAAATTAGAAACGAGTGTCTGAGGGAAAATAAACCAAATGTCGACAAATAATTCAGTTCAATAGTTTCTCAGAGGAAGAGTTGTTGCACATTACAGAAACCAGAGACATAACGACACATATTAAAGACAAATAAAGTCAAATCTTTAAATATGATAAAAGTTTTGGTAACTTTATATTGCCTTTAAAATAATTTACAAGTCAATACATTATTAATAAGTCTATACATTATGTACATGATGTATACTACCTGACAAAAGTCTTGTCATCGATCCCAGTTATAAAGGCAACAATTTTTAGTTTTCAAGTTGATCATTAGGAAAAGTGGCAGAAAGTAGATTTTTCTGATTAATCATCTGTTGAACTGCATCCCAATCATCACAAATACTGCAGAAGACCTTTTGAAACCCACATGGACCCAAGATTCTCACAGAACTCAGTCAAGTTTGGTGAAGGAAAAATTGTGATTTGGGGTTAGATTCAGTATGGGGGTGTGCGAGAGATCTGCAAAGTGGATCGCAACATCAACAGCCTGATGTATCAAGACAGTTCTGCTGCCCATTACATTACAAACCACAGGAGAGGGCAAATTCTTCAGCAGGTTAGCACTTCCTATCACACTTCAGTCTCCAGATCAAAGTTCCTGCAAGTAAAGAAGATCAATGTGCTCCAGGATTGGCCAGCCTAGTCACCAGACATGAACACTATTAAGCATGTCTGAGTTAAGATCGTGCAGGCAATGAAGATGAGTCCAAATAATATATGGATGCAGTAGTGGAAGCTTATGGAAGTCTTACACAATATTAATTATTTTTCCACTGCACAATGACTTTATATTCTATACATTATTTATGCTAAGTGACTTTTGTCTTAGCAAAGTCAGACTTAACTGTCCTGATTAAATAATCAAAAATCAAGGCATAATCATATTTTGTTTTGCTAAAATAAGCATAATCTAGAGGCCTTTGCCTTTCATGTACGCCACTTCTGACACCAAATGATTAATTTTTGCAAATTTTTTGGAAAATTATGGCTTTTGGAGCCTATATATATATATATAGGCTCCAAAAGCCATAATTTTCCAAAAAATTTGCAAAAATTTGCTCAAAAAAGTGTATATATATTTCTGTGAAAGTTTCTTTTATTGTATCATATTGCGGTTTGTTGTAGAATCAGGCTTTCATGTATGCCAGTCCTTAGTTGAGAAATAAAATGCAAACAAATACATAAAAAAAAGAAAAATCTATAATATGCAAGTTCTTGAAGGGGAAAAAAATCCATTTAGCATATTTTAAGGGCTTGCATGTGGTCTTTGTGAGCTGTTCTGTACTGAACTTGTACAAATCATGTGTGGAAAACAGTGTTTAAAGAAGTTCATATCTTCTTGCCCGCCTCGGATAAAACCGAAATCAATGTCTAAAGATCTCCCTGGTAGTACAGACCTTGTGGTTCACCTTCATTGATTCAAAAGACAAGAACAACAGATCAAACCCAAGAACGAGAACCAGAACTGCCTCAAACAAAGCCGCACACTGAGCTCATGAAAAAATATGTAAATGGAAGCTATTTATGTTCGGTTTGTGTGGGCATTGTGTTTCTTTTGTCTTAAAATTGCAATATGCATTATGAAACAGCAGGATCATTATATGAAGTTTTCATCGATGTTGGACTCAACTCTATAATGAAACATGTCGAGTTTGGATCTTTTGCCTGAACACGTCGAAGTTGATACGGTACCTCAGCAAATATGAAGTGCTGTTCTGGTAAAATGTGAACGTGCCTTTCTCTTCAGACACTAGCAGAGCGTGGGAGATCACAGGACTGATCATGACATGAAGATGACGATTACTGAGAGATGGAGATTTGGCTGTGGGGAAAAGAGGGTTAAAGTTAATTTTCACAACAACACCACAGTATAGCCAACCTAGAGCTGTGTTTGTTCCTGTCATATTTAGATTTTTAAAACAGTAACCTACACTGAAACTCGGAATTGGTTGTTTGCTATTGACGGAAGGAGCAGCAGAGACTATTATGCATGGGACTTTCTCAGTAACTGTTACAGTTCATATGGACCAGTTTCTTCTTCCTCCAGATCATAACATGTAAGTGTAATTAAAATTGTTTCCTCATTTCTCTAGTAGCACAATATGTGTATAATTGTGTGTAGTAACTTGTAATCACTAGCCTATTATAGACCAGTGCTTGTACTGTGTCTCAGTTTAGATCTTTATGGGTCTGTTCACATATTGGGTCCAAAACCACGTTAAAAACGCAATGTGTGCTTCTTCCTTCACCGATTTAAATGTGTTCCTGAACTCAAGATCTTCTGCCATTTGCCTTTGCTATGGCCACCAGCATATCACTCTACTCTTAACCCTTATCCCAAGTAACAACAACGACACACATTCAGTATTAATCCACACAGTGGCAAAAGTTGAAGCAAAATGGTTCAACTTTTGCCACTGTGTGGATTAATACTGAATGTGTGTCGTTGTTATTACTTGGGGTAAGGGTTAAGAGTAGAGTGATATGCTGGTGTTTAACTGCATTGCTTTATTGCATTCCTGCATTGGGCTCTCACATACTCTGTGCTACTTCATAACCATGGTGAGCATTTCTTTCCATCTCGCTCCAAACCAAGTCGACCAATCACAACAAACTGTGTCATCACAGCAGATTAGCCTCATGTAAAGGAGGGGTTAGGGAACAAATGAATCGGTGAACAAGTCATATAGAAGTCGTTGGCATAATTAGGTAAAAATAAATGCATATTATAAGACAATGAAAGTGTTTTTTTGACCTTGCATGCATATCAGCCTGTTTTCGGAGACCCCCCGAAACCAAAATATGACCTTTTATAATGCATAATAGGGGATCTTTTAAGTTCATATCTAAAAGAAAAGCTCGATTAAAAGTTTAAACAATTTTAACATTTACTCACTCAAGTCTTTCTGAACCTGTATTTTGTTGTAACAGTTGCTCTTTTCCCAATTGCCCAGAAAAGTGAAGCTTTCATGTTTTAAATGTATCATAAAAATGATTCATTAGAGGTTTATGCAAATGCATTTTGTAGCTTTGTTTAAGAAAAGTACTAAGACGTATGAAACAAATGTTGATGTTTAAATTGCTTGTACTGAATGTGAGTGCATGAATGTGTAACGTTCATGAGAAATCAAAGCATCTGAATGAAATTACATTTGTGAATCACACTGACTAAACTTGATTCTACTGAAATTATACTGACTCATTGACTTATTTGCTGGTAAATGAATCAAGTTAGAGGCATATCTTGATTCAGAAATCCATTTGGGGATTAAATTGACTCACTGACTCAGCTTGAAACCGACAAGAGGCAGAGAATATTAATTTTAAAAAATTATTTTTTAAAATATGTTTTTTTTTCTTGGACGAAGCTGTTATATATCTTGAGAAGACACTTGTATGATACTTTTGTAAGGAGAAATGTAGTGTGACCAAGTTTGTTTTGTTTAATCATTGTTTTGGGTTAAATCTCAAGTCGTGAAACCAACTAGGGCTTAAATCTCTGACTCAATTCCTTTCAACTCAATGAGTCAGTTTATTTTAGAAGTTCAGATATTGATAAAAAAAATAAAAACTATTTTTAAATGATTTCGATTCAGATATTGTGGCACAAAACCATCTGAATGATTAAATTATAGAATTAACTATCTGACCAATCCACTTAGCAACTAACAGACTGAGTCAGTTTGATTTAGATATTGAGTCACAAAACCATTTGAATGATTCAGTTGTAGAATTAACTGTCTGAATCAATCCACTTGCAACTAACAGACTGAGTCAGTTTGATTCAGATATTGAGTCACAAAAACATTTGAATCACATTTACAATTAACTGCATTTACACATGATTCACTACATTTACACTTGATTCACTTTGACCAAATACACTCAGTGAGTCAATTAGATTAAAATAATCTTAATTCCCAAAAACATATGCATGATTTAACTAAATCTTAATGACTTCACGCAACTGACTCATTGAATCTGTTTGTTTCAGATTTTGCGTCACAGAACCAATCAAATGACTCTTGGGTTCTTTTTTGTATCAAAACCTGCATAATAGTAAATTGAAATGACTGATATTGATGTTCGTTCATTTTCTTGTCGGCTTAGTCCCTTCATTAATCTAAGGTCACCACAGCGGAATGAACCGCCAACTTATCCAGCATTTGTTTTATGCAGTGGATGCCCTTCCAGCTGCAACCCATCTCTGGGAAACATCCATACATTCTCATTCACACACATACACTTTAGACAATTTTAGCTTACCCAATTCACCTATACTGCATGTCTTTTGACTGTGGGGGAAACCGGAGCACCCGGAGGAAACCCACGTGACCACGGGGAGAACAAGCAAACTCCACACAGAAATGCCAACTGACATAGCCGAGGCTTGAACCAGCAACTTTCTTGCTGTGAGGTGACAGCACTACCTCCTGCGCCACCGTGTTGCCGATATTGATGTTTTTTATATAAAAACATTCATTGTAATTGCATGGAAAAGAACAGCTCTTCTGCTGAAAATGGTTTTGCACAACATGACAGAGTAAATGAAGATCGATTGCAATTTGTGGGTGAATTAGTAAGTGTTTTCCCCAAATTTTATTGGAATTTATCAAGGTCTCTTCTCGCTTTGAGTCAAAAAAAAAAGTGTCTCGTACAGGTCAATTTGTTTTAAAATAGCCTAAAATAAATAAGAATAGACAGGTAAAATAAGGTTTAATGAGAAACTGAAAACAGAAACCTGAATTAAATGCCACATGTCATCCGAGTTCGCGCCTCATTCTGTGCCAAAAAATGAAAAGGTGAGACCTTTTTGAAAGTGATGCTGGGTCACGAAATGAAAAGGCAACACGGGAGAGCAGAAAGCCACCTAATTTGTGACGCCCCGCGAGGGACCGGTTTTATCCGCCGTGATTTTGCGCGCGTCTCGGCAGCTACAACGCTCATTAAAATCAGAAGAGGATGAGGGGGCATGAGAGATTGACAAGCAGAACAGATTTCTCCCTTTCATCTGCGTTAGCATTTGCCAAATTCAATTGAAGGAGGAAAATGACATGAAAAACAGCAAAAATCGCTGAACACAAACAGGGATTCAGTCGCGGGCTCCTTAATTGGGTCCTCGGGGAAACATTCCGGCTACAAAAATCTGGGATTTCAGGGTGTTTATTACAGGATGTTAAGAATCCATCGGCTGACAGAATATTAAGTGAAAGGGTTTGATAAGGGGTGGACCAGTAACACAACAGCTGCTTGTCAGTCAGGATTTTGGCAGGATTGTGTCAGCAGAGATGAACGTTTCTAATTAAGCGGGAAAAGCTCAGTCCGGTTTAATAAAAGCGGGGAACGACTGAGGTGAGGGGAAAAAGGCTTTACTGCCCTCTGGTGTTCACTTAAAATGTTAAGTCTGATGGCCAGTGGTGATGGAGAGAATGAAACTCAGTTTGCGGGCACTCCAGTGGCTGGTGTGGTGCTTGCAGTGCTGCTCAGTGCTGATTTGCCTTTGTGCCGATGACCGCCACGCCGTCGACCACTTCCTCCAGACTTAGGCTGAAAGACATGATGAAAACGAATTATTTAGATCCTATCATGGGTGGATATTAGAGTTTTATGAAGAGATTTTTTTTTTTCCAAGAAGTTTTTAAACATAATAACTTTAAGCATAACTCATGTCTTTTGTCTTTGGCATGATTACAGTAAACCATATTTTTCACGTTATATTGCAAGACACTAATATTCAGCCTAAAGTGCAATTGAACTAGGTTAATTAGGTTAACTAGGCAACTCAGATTAATTAGGCAAGAAGAAAAATACATTTCTTAAGAGGCTAATAATATTAACTTTAGCAAAAAAACAAAATAAATTATATACAATTAAAAATAGGTAATATTGTTTCAATTATATTGTTTCAATAACTAGAAGTTTTTATTTATTTATTTTTATTTTTTGAAAAATCACAATACAAATCTGTTAAAAAAGTACTACTGTATATTATTTAGAAAAAAAACTTTTCCCAAAACCTTTACTGTAGTAACTTTAACTGTGTTGAAGCCCATTGTCACGAGTCAGCGCAACAATAACTCAAAAGATTTGTGTTTTTAATTAAATTTTTGTAAAACGTTTATGTAAGTAACTGTCATGAATAGAGAAACGAACGAAATCGAATAGAATATAACAGTTTTGTTGTTTGTCTTTTAGTTATTCATAAATCTGTTTTAATTGGGATATAAATAATGCTGATTAAAGAAAAGGTTGAATACTATTTTACAAAGAAACAATTATGAACTTGGTCTACTATGACTATTAATGTGACAATCAGGTATGAGCAGTTTTAGCTTAGCTTAGCATAGATCATTGAATCAGATTAGACCATTAGCATCTCGCTAATGGTCCAAAGAGTTTTGATCATCAAAGCTTGATTTGGAAAAATGAAACGTTGCTCTTTTCTAGGCCGATATGGTTATACGAAAAACTGTACTCTCTGGTGTAATAATCAACAAAAAAATCAAAAGCAGCTTTTCATTTTCTATTAGTCTTAGACCACAATATGACTACAGAAGGCTCAAGTTTAAAATAGGAAAATTATTGAAACTGGTCATTTATGAACAAGATGCTAATGGTCTAATCCGATCCAATGATCTATGCTAAGCTAATCTAAAAGTGCTCCAGCCATACAGTACTTGGAAATCAGCTGAATGGATTAAACATGCTAAAGCTCAACTGTTTAACTCTAGGGATATTTTAAAATGAGCCCATGTTCAAAAAACTTTAACTAATTTTCAAAAACCTGTAACTAAAATTCATTAATGAGACTTTATTATCATCCATCTGCAATTTAATTAATTTGAAACACTTATTTACTCAGAACATGTACAGTCTGTACAACAAACAATACACTAAGGATTTTTTTATTACTATACCGTTTAAATTAACTTTTTTTCCAGCTTAGGTCAATACCGTGATAATAATGTATATCATGATAAAAGCTTCAGCAATTAAGAACATTAGCAGAAGCCTAATTCAGTCTAAACAACTGATTTGTTGCATTCAAACACTGCTGAGCAATAAATCAGCCTAATTTATTACATTAAAGACTCCAATGTCTTTTAAATCTTGAACATAATGCCCCTTTTTTACAGTACCTCTGTGATTTACACTACAGCAAATTAAACATTTAAGAGGCTTTTAAGAGGAGTTTGTCCTTAATGCCTTTAAAACTCCTTTAACTTCCATTCACATTTAATGCTCTATTTTACTTTCTTCTCCTTGTTTTCATCTTTATAAAGACTGTTTCTTGTCCCCTGTTGGGACACACAGACAAAGGAAAAGACAAGTTTGCTGTTTTAGGGATGAAAAGGGTTGAGAGATTTCAAGTGTCAATGAACATTTAGAGATGAAGAGGACCTGAATCCCAACAGGAACGTTAAACGAACAAAGACGAGAAACAGAAAAAAAAAAAAGCATAATGTCGGACAATGTGAAAAAAAAAAAGGATTTAACATCAAGCATAATTTTAACTTTCGTTATTGTATTAACATGATCAATAAGTTTGGATAAGTAGGTACAACATCTGTTTATTAGAAAGAGAAACACGTACATTGTGCTATAATATTCAATTATTCTTAATATTGCTCTAAGTATTTATATCTTTTATATTTAAATTTGTGCATACATGTATGTTTAAACTTGTGCATATGTATACATGTAAAAATGTATATAAGACAATATTATTAGCCTGTAATTTTATTATTATTATTTTGCTTTTTTTTTTTTTTTTTTACATATTTTTAAACAGTATTTTTAATGATTAATTTCAAAGAACTAATACATTTCTTTGCCATAGGGACAGTATATAATATTTTGCTAATTATTTTGCGAGATATTCAGCTTAAAGTGCAATTTCTTAAGGGGGCTAATAATATTTACCCTAAAATTCATTAAAAGAAATTTTTTATAAATAAATGAAAAGCTTTCATTCCAGCTAATCAAAAACAATGTATGTATATATATAAATTATTATTTCTTTTTATTATTATTATTTTTAAGGGACTAAAAATATTGTTATATAAAAAATATGAATAATGATAATGTTTATTGAAGCAATTATAATGTTTTGTCCTATTATTTCATCTTCAGAAGTAGAGTGGTATTTACAGCTACTGTATATTTCTGCACGATCGCATCCCGTCCCCTTGTGCCCCCTGGCGGCTAATTCGCAAACTGCGGTCATCCCTTAAAACACCTTCTCCCGTGGCGGCGGTACATGCCACGGCGGTAATAGCCATATTTAAGTAGTACCTACTGTATTAAAGAAAAATGAAAGAATATGACTTTCTCCAGAAGAAAATAAATATGAAAATATTGTAAAAAAATCAAAATACTGCATTCCTATATATATAAATTGTAAAAGCCCTATTAGTTTTTTTATATAAATGAAAGACTTTCACAAATAAAAATAAAAATATAATTATCTGAATGCATATTCATAGAAAAAATATAAGAGAAAATATTTTATCTATCTGTCTGTCTGTCTGTCGATCTATGAAATAATTATTAATTTGTTTTATTTTATTATTTATAGACTTTACTGTTGTTTTTACTGTATTATTCACAGATGTCTGCTCTCACCAGTTGTCCTGTCTGAGGGCTTCCTCCAGTGTGTGTGTTTTCGTCAACGGGTGATGAAGATGCCTCCGCCTGTGATGGAGGTTTCTTGCTGGACTGCATCTTGGCCTGAGGTTTGCTTTGAAGAAGCTGTTTAATCACAAACACGACAGCAGAAGCATCAATGACTCACTGTAGAAGACGTCAATCATGCAGAATTCATAATGTCAGCCAATACGCTCTCAATAAGCCTGTCAAGAAAATGTCACATTTCCCCTTCAAAATCAATGAAATATGAAACATTACGCAGAAAGAAATGGAAGCCGATTTTTCTAGGCTTTATCTTTTATCATGTAGCACTGATATGAGAGCAATTTTAATTTTCAGTGCGAATTTTATGATACGTTTTATTACTGCATTATAATTTTACACATGGAATATGAATTTTGCTGCTTGTTCATACTACTCATATTTGGGGACAACTTAATTGTTTTATGTTCAATTCACTTAAATTGGTTAAACTATGAAGTTAACTTAATCAATCTGTGTTGGGAAAACATGAAGGAACTGTGTAGAACCCAGTGTAAATAATGTTTACGACAAAATTCAGTCATCTGTTGAACACATAAAAATAAAATATTTTGGAAAATGATGGAAAACAGTAGTCATTGACTTTCATAGTAATAATAAAAACAATGCTCTGGAAGTCAATGGCTACTGTTTTTCATTATTCTTGAAACTGTCTTATTTTATGTTCAACATCTTGCACTTTTTACAGTGTAAATAATGTTTAAGACAAAATTCAGCCATCTGTTGAACACGAAAAAGAAGATATTTTGAAGAATGTTGGAAACAAGTAGCCATTGACATCCATGATTGTAAAAAAAAAAAAAAAGTCGATGGCTACGTTTCCAACATTCTTCAAAATATCTTATTTTATGTTCATTTTCTTTTGTGTTTTTAAACCAGTATGTTTTACACATACTGGTTTTATTTTTACACAAATATATACTGATTTGGGCATCATCATTAATACTATAATATTACAGTGTTACTATAATTAGCACAACGGACAAAAACAAAAAATTAAATAAAAACAGAAGTGTGGAAATTAAATAATTATAATACTTAAAAGAACTAATAAAAATGTCACAAGGACAGTGTCATAATACCAAAAAACTAATTTTAGTACTAAAAAACAGCAATTTTTAATTGTTAAAATGCATTTTATTTTCGAGTGAAATGTTTCAAAGTTTTTCAGCTCCTTTTCAGCGTTTAAAAGCTCTGACCTTTGTGATGGAGCCCACAGCTTTAGTTCGTCCCTCCCTGAAGACGAGCCGCTGGTCGCTGTGCAGGTATTCGGGGGTCTTGATGAAGCGAAAGTGAACCGCAGCTTTGTCTCCTGTCCGTAAACACTCTTTGTTCATGCCGATTATTGTGGCTGTTTGTCTGATGCTGCCGCAGTGAACTACAACACACAAAAACACACAACCGATGTTAACTGTACACAACAGCATCTAAATCTAATCACATGAGCATATTAGTTTTTTTAGACATATATTTTATATGAGTTATTATTATATATTTATAATACTATTATACATTATAATCAATAATATAATTTTAAGAACGAATGCATTATTGTACAAGAGTTTACAGTTATGAAAGTGTAACATAATATAAACAATAAAAACACAATAATGCATTCATTTACACTTCAGAAAACTATGACATTTGCAAACAAAATAGCTAAAATAGTTTGGATTTACACTTTTCACACTGGTTATTAACATTTTTAATTTCAAACAAAATAAATATCTGAACCAAAATATGCATCCCTTGGTTTCTGACAAACATTCTTTAAATTATATATAGTCTCTATGTAAATGATAGAAAAAAATATAAATTTAGGTTCTGTTGATGGTTCAATGATACAATGTAGATTTTAAGAAAACTAATTTGTCAAATATTTAATTAAATCTATTATTTATTTATTTACACTTTATTTTATAACCAGTGTTATTTTTCTAAGATCATGAGAAAATATCTAGTATTTATTCAGTTTTTGTATCAGCAAACTGCATAAAAATACTGTTATGTATTTAATACCACTAATAACAAAAGTTCAGTTTAACGTTTATAATAAATCATTATAATAAAAAATAATAAAAAACGTTAATAAATGTTTAGCATGGAATGCTTTAAAAACTGTTAAGTGTCAGTAACACCAAATTTAATGTATTTCAAATGGTGTTATTAAAAGTTTTATCCATTATATTTAAAATCATAAGTTGTTATTTATTTTAAACCTCTTTTTTTAAATTATTGTAACTAGGCCTGTCACAATATCAATTTTTTGCTGGATGATATGTTGCACCAAAATATATTACGTTAAACAATATTATTGTTATTTTGAGACCATTTTATGCCACTCAGTATATAATGCCAGAAAGATAATATAATAACATCACGATGCAAGTACACTTTTCCAAAGAACACATAATATTGTATTCGTAAGGTTATTTCGTTTAATTATAGTAATTTTAACAAATAAATAATAAGGCATTGGACTCAGAATGTGAAAATGCATATGCTAAATAAATAAAAATAAATGTTAACAAAAAAGTGCATGGAAAAAAAGTAAAAGAGGCTGTGATTTCTGCCAGCAGAACTATTTTCAGTTGTTAGACACCCACATGAAAATATACTATAGTAATTTATAGTAAATACTATACAATTTTTTTTAAACCATACTGACACTGACACCTAAAGATAGAGATGCTACAAAATCAGCTAAAATTTTGCTAGAATTGTTTTTCTTATGTATGAGTGATGTATATAGCACCACCAAAAACGACTGAGGTCATGTCCATGTGTTGTGCAATAAGTAATATAAAACAATAATATAATATTGATTATTGTGACAGGCCTAATTGTACCACGTTATTTAAATCAATCAAGCAATTGTGATTATTATCACAGCAAGAAAAAAAAAGTGTAATATTCCCCATTTGTATCCTCCCCTTACCCATAGCCTGGTATCTTGGTGAAATGGTCGTCGGATGATGCAGAACCAGAATCTCAGCCTCAAACTCCCAGCATGCCTGTGGGTTGAGTCGAGGCGACACCATCACCATTCCCTTCCTGATGGACGAGCGCTTGATCTTCTTGAGGGAAAAGGAGGCTGTCTGCCCACCACGGACCTCTTTCACTGGCATTCGCTTGCGGTGGATGGATTTTACAGCGATAGGGATGAAGACGCCCAGGGGGTCTGGGCCAAGGAGCAGCGTGTCGTTCAGGCGAATTAACCCACGTAAAGTAGTTCCTGAAACTACAGTACCGACACCCTGAGGACCAGACGACAGGTTCAGGACAAAAACAAAAACAAAGTAAGAGAGAAAAATAAAGACATTGTGTAGTCATAAGTACACTTGTACTTACATTTTAAATATGGAGTTTTGTAGAGTCGCCATTTATTTTTTAAGCCCAATTTTATTTTATTTTTTTAGCATCTTCTTTTTAAAGAGCTGTTTTTGTACCATTTGGGTTCACAACAATCATGACAACACGAAAAACATTTTTCGGACAATAGTGGCTCTTTTTTTCCCCAAAAAATATTTTGTTTTGTAGAAGTTTTTGTACAATTTGCCATTTAGTGTAAAAAATAGCTATCTGTCAGTCATTTTATATAAAAAAAAATTACGTTTTGTAAAAAATAGCTATTGATGTTCAATAATCAGGCGTTTTCAGTGATATATATATATATATATATATATTCAGGAAAACGTCGTTTTTGCACAATTTTTATGAAATATAGCCATTTTTGTACCTCATTGGACAGGGACGATGTTTGTTTGCCAGCATTAAATAGGTATAGTCAATCTGAAACTCTGGTGGCAAATAGCTATTTTTGAAAAAATTGCTATTTTTTTTTTCCTACCATCATTCTTTTTACGAAAAAAATAATAATAATAATTTTACCATTGCAATTTTTTTTTTTTTTTTTTTTCCAGAAAATTTCATTTTTCGCAAGTTTTTCTCATTTTCATTTAAGGAAGAGGGCATTTACTATTTTGTTTACCGGTACTGAATATGTGTCGTCAAACTAAAACTCTGACAGGCAATTGTCAGCCATTTTTCAAGGGAAAATAGTAATTTCAAAACATTGCTATTTTTGTACTACTGTTATCCATTTTACAAAAAAAAAAACTTTTTTGGACCATTGCCATTTTTTTTTCTCAAAAATTACAATTTTGCACACTCTTCATAAAATTTTTTATTTTTTGTACCCCATTTTTATATGAAAAATACAAAATGAATTTTTGTATACCGGTACTGAATAGGTGTCATCAATCTGAAACTCCGGAGGCTCGTCGTCTTTATATGATGTTCTGGGCGACAGCAGGTTCAGGAACATCTTTAATAAGTCCATATTTTCACCGGTCACATTTGAGATCTGGAAAATCGGACACATCCTACACAAAAATATTATTACTTAGTAAGTATCAAGAATAAAAAAATGTGTGTTTTTAAAAAAAGATTTTATCTTGTTTATAAATTTTTTTGTTACTCTACAGTATATGTCATTATATTTATAACGTATAGAGTTGCTAATGTACATTTATGGGATTTTTGCCCATTCTATCATCTGAAAATGGGGTAGTTACCTCTCTGAGCTGAAGTTTGAGGCTGTAACGATGACATCATCTTTGTTTTGCACCAAAACTGGAATTTTTCGGCATCCCGGAGACTTCAGTAGCCTCTGTAATAACTTTAGTGTCTCTGCAACACACAAATGAGTTATGAGAAAACCAAATACGACTATCAAAATTCTAAACTGGAAAATAGCTGTGACTATGACAAAGATGTGCATTACCTTGTAAGATGTTAGCAGGACACATGTCTATCTTGGTTACAACTACAAAAACAGGAACATTGAGAGCCAGAGCAAGACCGAGGTGCTCTTTAGTCATGCCAATGATCCCGGCATTACTTCCCACCTACACAAATAAACATAAACATACAAAAGTTCACAAAACTTTAAACCAGCCAGTACATACACTTGTGGCACACCTACCACCTCTCACCATTAACATGCAGAAATCCGGCAAGTGGCCTGTCATCCCGAATACTGTGGTCTTCAGATACTTCTCATGCCCTGCCAGGTCAATGAAAGTAATGACCTTTGAGGACCTCTCGCAGATTTTGGTCCAGTCCAGGCTCCCCCCGTGACTGTCCGGTTTGTTGACCACCTGCCCTTCCTGGTCGAATCCCAAGATGTCATTCCCAACACTGCTGGTCCGGCCGCTCTCCATCTCATGTTTGTGGCGGAAGAGCTTCTGGCGGGCAAATCCGCGACCGTTGTCAAGTTCACCGTGAGTTAGGACACCCAGAAGTGTGCTTTTACCAGCGTCCACATTTCCTACAACTGCCACTCTGAAGGGAGAATGCGTTACAATTAGTGCTGTATGATTTATTGAGGTTAAATCGATATTGGCTTGGGCTATTTGGCTAAGTGCAATTGTCAAATCATGCAGGCTGAGATTTTGTCACATAAATACAATATTTTCTGGATTTGAGGTGCACGTCACAGCATCTGCGTCAGCCACGGCGAGGGCTATGCAACTGCGAGAAGGCTGTGCTAGACCATATAAGTGTGCTTGATGCAGAAATATAAATCAGCTTTCAGACTGAAAAGCAATCCCTTACTTTACTTTTTTTAATGCAAAAGTAATGTAGTTACATTTTTCTAGCTACTTTTAGCAAGTTACACGCAACACTGATCTCAATGTCCATTATTCCCAACATTTACTTCAAATAATTTCATATCAAACCCTTTTCTAACCTGACTTCCAGGAAGTCGGCCTCTCCCACGCGGCGCCGGATGAGATAATCCCGCACACGTCCCGCAGTCTCCATCCTCTCTCTCAGCAGAATCAGGTCAGCCTCAACCTGTTCACAAAGAGACTGAACCGTAGCGACAGATGCTTCCATGTCCCGCTCATCCAGACCATAATCGCCACCGTCTGAGACGCACAGACAAACAGAATCCATCAGCAGTCTAACTAGGCCATTTACTTCTGCCAAAGTCACAATCAATTTTTCAGATGAACGCTAAATGGCTCGAAAATAGAAGTGATTGATGGGCAAGTGTAGAAATTGTGGTTAAACTAAGCCACGACTGAACTTAACCTTTGACCCTGGAGGTCACATGGTCACTTGCAAAGCAACAAAACAAGAACATACTGTATATGTACTTACTGT
>CAIGQQ010037719.1:7943003-7958240 GCA_903798035.1 Danio albolineatus | reverse complement strand
GTGTTCCATGTGTTTTTAGTGTGTTGCCATCTGGTTTTTAAGGTGTTCCATGTGTTTTTAACATGTTGCTGCCTGGTTTCTATGGTGTTCCATGTGTTTTTAGTGTGTTGCCATCTGTTTTTTAAGGTGTTCCATGTGTTTTTAGCGTGTTGCTGTCTGGTTTCTAAGGTGTTCAATGTGTTTTTAGCGTATTGCCTTCTGTTTTTTAAAAAGGTGTTCCATATGTTTTAGCGTGTTGCTGTCTGGTTTCTAAGGTGTTCCATGTTGCCCTCTGGTTTTTTAAGGTGTTCCATGTGTTTTTAGTGTGTTGTCATCTGTTTTTTAAAGTGTTCCATGTGTTCTTAGTGTGTTGCTGTCTGGTTTGTAAGGTGTTCCATGTGTTTTTAGCATGTTGGTAGGTATTTTCAACTGTAGGATGTAAACTACTGTGTGTCTGCCATGATGATCTGAATGTTGTTGTTTCTTTTGCCATATTTAGCATTTTTTCAATGTAGTTTGTAAAGTATTGTGGGTTGTTTTTAGCATTTTGCTGTATGATGATGTCTTTTTAATTTATTTAGCATGGATATGAAAATTGTATTTAACGGGTTTTTAGTTAATTTAGCAAACTACTATGAGGTTGTTTTAGTGTTCTAGGCTATTTTTAGCATGTTGTTATCTTATGTTTCTTGCTAGTTAGTTACTGGTTCAAGTTTCACCTCCAGTCTTCTAGTCTGTAGATATGAATGGCGTATATTCATGTTGCCTGTTTTTATAAAATAATAATCATCACAGATAACGCCTAATGTGTTTTTCATTAAAAAATATTTCCAAAAGGCCACTTGAACAAACTGATAAATGAACTAATTGTTTTCTGTTCCTGCTGAATCATTCCACTCAGTATGTCCCAGTGAAACCCTGTACATACTGTGAAACGCTGTGCTGTTATGCTAATCTAGCCTCATTTGAAAGCCCTTCTGATTTAGAAACATTTTGGATACTGAAGCGAGACTCTCTTGAGTCCACGAAGATGCAGCCAATCAAAATCCTCCAGCCAGACACTTCGTAGAGCCAACAGGAAGTACTTATCTAAGAAAGGGTAAAAACGACGTTTCATTTGCTAATCTGATTGTTCCATTATAAAAGAAATTCAGATATCAGATGAATTGGATAAAATCACTATTTCCTTCTTTTATATTCTCCACCAGAGGTTTTTTTGTGTTGACATCTGTGATATGAGAAAAGAAATGTTAAAATGGCGGTGGGTAAAATGAAGACATCTGGTGAGGCTTTCTTTTGACAATTTTGATTGTTTTTATTTTGTAGTTAAGTTGTTTCTAGGACATTCTGTGTAGTTTTGCTGTGTACTTTGAATTTAAGCTGCTCTGTGTCATTTGTAGCATGTTGCTATGGGGTTGTTAAGGTATTCTGGGTTCTTGTTTTGCTTGTTGTTCTGCAGTTTGTACTGTAAGTCATCATTGCTAGCATAGAGTTTTCTTAGCATGTTGACGTGATTTCTAAGGCGCTCTGTTGTTATGCGGTGCTGATGTTTTTTTTTTTTTTTAGTATGTTGTTATGTGAGTTTTAGCAAGTTGCAAAGTCAGTGCTAGCATAGGGTGTTCTGCTCATTTTTAGCATGATATGGGGTTGCTGTTGTTGTATGTTGTTTAGCATTTTTTTCCCCAATAGGGTTTCTGGTGTAGTTGTTTGAGGTTGTGTTTAGCGTGTTGTAATGGAGTTACTAAAGTTTTTTGTTTACCATGTTGTTATGAGATTGCAAATGTTTTTTGTGGTGTGTGTCTGAATGTTTTTAGTAAGTTGATATGTGATCTCTGTGGTGTTCTGTATAAGGTAAATGTACCATAAAACTGTTTGTGTAATCTCTGTGTTTTTTTAAAATATGTAAATATGTTTTATTATCATTGGCATAATTAACATGGGTCTGCTAAAGTGTGCAGTGCTGTTTTTAGCATATTGCTATGGGGTTGCTAATGAATTCTGGGTTTGTTTGTTTGTTTGTTTGTTTCTATATAGTTTGTACTGTAGGAAATTCTCTTTGGTTGCCAGTTGCTAAGAGTTGTTTTATAATACTGCTTTGGGTTGTATTTAGCATGTTTACGTAGTATGCTGTAATTGTGTTGCTAAAGATTTCTGTTTACCATGTTGTTATCGGGTTGCAAATGTGCTTGGATTATTTTAAGTATGTTGTTATGTGGTTTCTATGACGATTTGATTCCTTTTTTTAGTATGTTGTCAAGTCATTGCTAGCATATGGTGTTCTGGATGTTTTTAGCATTTTGATGACATTCCAAGTCAATTCTAAGGTGTTCTGTTTTTGTGCAGTCGCTAGATTGTACAGTAGTTGCAGTTTCCAGTTCAATTCAGGAACTTTGTTAGAAGCATGTTGTCAAATCATTGCTAGCATATGGTGTTCTGGATGTTTTTATCATTTTGATATGTGATTTCTAAGTTGTTCTGTTGCTGTGGGGTATAATATGCCATAACGTCTCATGATTAGCATTATTTGGGTTCATAAGCATAGGGTTCCTAAGTTGTGCTGTTGTTTTTAGCACTTTGCTATGGGGTAAATAAGGTTGCTTCTGGGTTATTTTGTTTGTTTCGCTATAGTTTCTATTGTAGGGAATTCTCTGTGATAGTTAGCATGTTGCTTTTGTTTAACACTATACTGTAGGTGCTCTGATTAGCATGTTTTAAAGGAGTTGCTAAAGTTTTCTGTTGCCATGAAGTTGTTAATATGTTTTGTTTATGTTAATGATGCTTTATTTTAGTATGTCATTTGGTATTTTTAGCCAAGTCATTACTAGCATCGGGTGTTCTGGTGGTGTTTACCATGATTGGTTTATTTAACATGTTGTCATGGAGTCAGTAGAGCCAACAGGAAGTATGTATCCAAGAAATGGTGAAAAAGATGATGTTTCATTTGCAAATCCCATTGTGCCACGATAAAAGCAATTCAGATATCTGATGAATCAGATAAAATCTCAAGACAACGGATGCAAAGTCACTCGTTTCCATTTATATCCTCCACCAGAGGTTTTTGTGTTGACATCTGCGATAAGAGAAGAGCGTTTCTGTCGCTGAAATGGCGTTGGATAGAAAGAAGACAGCTGGCAAGGCTGGATCTTGTCGTTTGATGTACCCAGAATGCCCTCTGATGTAGATTGTGATGATAAAGGAGCTTCCAAGGACTCGTCATCTCATTCCGCATCCGTTTTGTCGCTGAAAGCTGTTGCAGGTTATTGCGTTTGTGAAGCTCATGATGACTTTGAGTCAAGCCGACAGCTTGACTGACCCTGAAAATACAGAGATGACATGCAATTCCAAACGACTCTTTAAGTCACGCTTTCCTTTATGTAAATTACTCTTTTTTTTATTTTTCTGATGCACCTTCAGAACTTTACAACATCAAAACAGCTTTCAGAGACAACATTTAGAGGCATTTTGTACATAAGTGGCTTCTCAAAACACAATTCAGAAAAAAAAAAATTTGGTAACATTTTATTCTATGCTGTGCTTTTTGTGTACATATTACTGTGATAGTGGTAAATTATGCAGAATTGGATGAAATTACCCCAAATCCTAAACTCTAATCTATTGGTTAGTAATAAATAAATAAGCAAATATTACTTGTGTCATTCATTCATTTTCTTTTCTGCTTAGTCCCTTTATTAATCCGGGGTCGCCACAGCGGAATGAACCGCCAACTTATCCGGCATTTTGTTTTACGCAGCGGATGCCCTTCCAGCCACAACCCATCTCTGGGAAACACATTCATACATTCTCATTCACACACATACACTATGGACAATTTAGCTTACCCAATTCACCTGTACCGCATGTCTTTGGACTGTGGGGGAAACCGGAGCACCCGGAGGAAACCCACGCAACCACGGGGAGAACATGCAAACTCCACACAGAAATGCCAACTGGCCCAACCGGGAACCAGCGACCTTCTTGCTGTGAGGCGAACGTGCTACTCACGCGCCACCGTGGCGCCATATTACTTGTGTGTTCAAATAAAATAAAATAAAATAAAATAAAATAAAATAAAATAAAATAAATAAAATAAAATAAAATAAAATAAAATAAAATAAAATAAAATAAAATAAAATAAAATAAAAAAGGCGTCACGGTGGCGTCGCTGCAAGAAGGTCGCTGGTTTGAGCCTCGGCTGGGTCAGTTGGCATATCTGTTTGGAGTTTGCATGTTCTCCCCGTGGTTGCATGGGTTTCCTCCTGGTGGTCCGGTTTCCCCCACAAGTCCAAAGACATGTGGTACAGGTGAATTGGGTAGGCTAAATTGTCCGTAGCGTATAAGTGTGAATGAGTGTATATGGATGTTTCCCAGAAATGGGTTGCAGCTAGAAGGGCATCCGCTGCGTAAAACAAATGCTGGATAAGTTGGCGGTTAATTGCGTTGTGTCGACCCCAGATTAATAAAGGGACTAGGCCAAAGAGAAAATGAATGAATAATATAAAATAATATTGAATATTTGATTTTATACATATACATTTTTAAAATTAAAATACATTATACATATATAGTGATCATATAGTGTTTGTAGTTATTTTTTTAACTAAATAAAAATAAAACTAACTAAATGTGTTGGCTAATATTTTAAAACAAATAAATACAAGAGTATAACTTTTAAAAGTAGAATTAACTTTTACAAGAGTAGATTTTTTTTTTACAAAATTGATATTCATTTATAGTATTTATTAAATTACTTTACCTGTATTATTTTATCATGTATTTCTATTCATACTGAATTTGTTACATTATTAATTTTACTCTTTTACTTAGTTTTTTATATACACAATTGTGTCATTAAAGTTTGCCTTTGAGATTTAAGCAAAAATGTTTATTTTTATTAATACATTTTTCAATTTTTAAGTACAATTTTAAAGTGGATGGCAACATCAACAGTCTGAGGTATCAAGACATTTGTGCTGCCCTTAACATTACAAACCACAGGAGAGAGCAAATCCTTCAGCAGGATACCACATTTTCTAATACTTCAGCCTCCACATCAAAGGACCTGAAAGCTAAGAAGGTCAAGGTGCTCCAGGATTGGCCAGCCCAATCACCATGTATGAACATTATTGAGTGTATCTGGGGTAAGATGAAGAAGGAGGCACTGAAGATGAATCTAAATAATCTTGATAAACTCTGGAAGTCCTGCAGAAACACTTTCTTTGCCATTCCAGATGACTTTATTAATAAGTTATTTGAGACATTTCAGAGAGGTATGGATGCAGTCGTCCAAGCTCATGGTAGTCATGCACAATATTAATTCTGTTTCCACTGCACCATGACTTTATATTCTATACTGTACATTATTATGTTAAGTGACAAGAATTTTGTCCTAGCAAAGTCAGGCTTTACTGTCTTAATTAAATAATTAAAAATCAAGGCATGGTTATATTTTATTTTGGTAAAATAAGTGTAATCTAGTGGCCTTTGCCTTTCATATAAGTCACTTCTGATACCAAATGATCAACTAGAAGTCAAGTTATTATTTGTTGTTCCTAAAACATAGATAGATAGATACAGTAGATAGATAGATAGATAGACAGACAGACAGACAGACAGACAGACAATATCAATAATATATTTGGGTTTTTCATGTTATCTTATTGTTTATTATGTTTTTTAATGTCTAATTTATCAAATAATTTCTGTTTAAAAATCCTTCTCTTTTTATGAACAAGATGAGCAAAAATAACACAGTCAATAGGCCAACATGTCTTGATGCTACTTTAACTTAACTCAATTAAACAAGTTAAGCCAGTTTAATCTAATAAAACACGTTAAATTGACTTGTAAGGTTAATTAAAAATATAACTCTTAATCTTGATTTATTTTTACAGTGTAGAGTGCTGTAACTGTTTGTGAGCTCCTTAAATAATCAGACTTTTCCAGCGAGAAGTTTTTAGCCGCGCAAGACTCGTTCCTCATTAGCCGTGCCACTTCTTATGGCAACCAAGAATGATATTTCATAATTAAGAGCTGGCAGAGGGCCCACGTCCTTCCCACTTACTCGAGAAATAAAACGATCAATATGAGCCCCACACGCGGCGTAATTGAACGAGCTGCTGCGTGTTGGGATTGATTAATCGTGCAAGAGAGAGAAATTGCAAACATCTCTCGGCCACAATGGCTGGAGCCGTTCATCTCCAGCACTCAGACTGATGAAGCCGACCGTCTCCTGCTGCAAAAACACTGCTTCTACACACCTGTCTGCTTTCTATTTTATGAAGTTTTATTTTAATGTAAAGAAATATTGAAAATAAACACTTTTAAGGGTTTCTTTTGTTGCACTTTATTAGTTGGTTTATGTCGATTTTGATTATAATATAAAATATTATTATTAAACATAAAAATATCATTTGATGCCATGTTCTGATTTCTGATCTGATTCAGAAAATGTATTAATTTAGATTTTTTTTTTTCAAAGTTTTCTCCTGAAGTAATAGTTGATTTTTTTTAAATCATTAGGTTCGAAAGATTTGATCATATATTAATATGTAAAATAACGTGTTAAATTGTTAAACAATAGTGTTTTTTAATTATTTTTTATTTAATATGTATATGTTATATGCAGACCATTTTAAATATATAATAAATAATATAAAAATATGAATATATTAGCATTTAAGTAAAATATTTATATATAATAATTTATTTAAATTATATTGTTTACAGAATTAATCTGTTAAGTGTGTGTAAATATTAAAAAAAATTAATTACACAACTTAGTACAATGTTTTGTACAAAAAAGAATAAAATAAAATAGATTTATGTTTCTTGCTGTTCACATTATTTTCTGAATTATGGAGCGATTAAAATAGATTCCAAAAACCCTTTAAACAGACTTCTCTATGTATGTAAATTAGTGAATATTTGATGAAATTGAATTAAATAGTGAAACCTTCATACATAATTTGTCTGATTATACAGTGCAAAAAAAAAATCCTCTGGCTGTTTAAATTGTTTTGAGTGATTAGAAAATAGAATTTAGAAAAAAAACATTTATGTTTGAAATGTATGCACATTTGTGAATATTTAATACAGTAAATCCTCATTTGCATATTCAAACATAACATTGTAATACAAAAAAAAATGTTTGCGATTCTTAATGTCATCAATTAACTGGGGAAGTATGGTGATAACTGCTACAGCAGTTCATTCTTTTTTTATTCTGTTCACCTGCAGAGTCTTTAATGTTCAGGCGCTGCTGTGTAATTAAATATCCAGATTTGGACGAGGAACTGCTTGCACTCATTAAATGTCACTCACTCGCACCTTGTTATAAATGGCAGAAGATTATCCTGAGAATATTACGGCTGTGTAGAGAGAACTCACACGTTTTATCTTTCATGTGCCAATGTCATGATAATGAACTTAAAATGGTAATTTATCATATTTTTATTCTTTCATTTAGATTTATATCTTACACTTTATTATTTTTTGTTTCGTTGTAATATTCTGTTGCACCAGGGACTATATCATTTTGCTTAATTTGCTTCGTAAAATAATGTTTGAATGAGTAAATGACACTTTCGAGAATACATTATTAGCAAGATAATGTTCCATCTGAATTGTTTGCTTAAAATTAAACAACATACTTATCACCTTGTGACCTGTACTTATTAAAAATAAGAAAGAATAAGCAATCATACACAATTTGTATATATTTTTGTAATTGCTGACAATTGGGTATATAACGGAGGCTGGAAAGATAGCATATAAAGATTACCAATGACAGTTATTTTGTATTTTGGTGCTGAAGTGTGAACTCTAAAACGAGCATTTTAATGTCATCAAATGGTTTCTTCTGTAAACATACCAGACGAGTATACATTTGTCAAGATTTTCAAATCTATAGACTGATTTCACGTGGCCGCCATTTTAGACAGCGAAATCGAGGCTGAGGTAGGAAGAAACCCGGAAGTATCGCCTGAGTCACACAGGAATGTTGTGTACCTGGCTGTATATCTTATCAGCAAAGAGAAAGTGACACAAATTTATACTTTCACTGCCTTCCGACCTACCCGAAGGTCCGTTCTGAATGAATAGTGAAAATATAAAGGGATATCAGATCTAATTTTCAGCCAAGTTAGGGAGATGGCACTAGTTAGATAAGGTTTTCTTTCCCTAACACACGTTTTAGATGCCATTTTTCAAACCCAAGTTTATGAACTGATTCTGTCACTATATTAGACTCGTGACCATAAAAAATTTCGGGTCTGAAATGTAAAAAAACTTCAGTTTCCCGTTAACATTTAAGGCACTGTTGATGGCGTTCCTAAACACCGCTGATTTGCTGTTGTGTTCACGTGCTCAACAGAAATGACTGTGATTGGCCGTGACGGACAGTTCACCGCATTTACGGCACTTCGCTGATGTTTACCGAGTGCAAGCACAGAAATGTGATCCGTTTGATGAAACGACTAATCTTCGCGGTTTTAAAACAATCGAGTGTCTGTGTATCTTTGCGATCTTCGAAGAGTGGTTAACTAATGACATTCACTGTCAATCACAGTCATTTCTGCTGAGCACTTACGAATACCATGGCACATCAGCGCTGTTTAAGAACGCGCTCAGCGGCGCTTAACTGTTAGCAGGAAATGTTTTTAAAACTTCAGTACCGGGATAACACTATTACAGACAACACGAAGGTGTGCTACAGAGGACTGCATTGTTTTTATCTCTTACCGGGTTATGTAGGCTGAAGCAGGGAAGCCCCCATGGTGTTTACCTGCTGCCATGAACTGAAGCCTAGGAGGACACTTAAGCTCATTACTCTTAAAGTGACGTTGTTTGATGCCTATGCTTTTTATTGTTTAAATTAAACTTACCAGAACGTTATTAAAGTGATGTTTACACCATTTCCGCATTTTGAAATTGCGGCAACTGCCGGAGGTTTGTAGTACACAGCATGTCGTTGCAATGTTTAAAGTGCTGATCCTATACTACTGGATTTCATCCCACTGCAGCCTTGCTTTTGTGTTATAAAATGGCGCCCGCGTGAAATAAGCGTATTGTCGTATTAGTGACAGTTGAATGTTTTTTTTCTATTCCTGTTATAGTTGGTTATCAAGAATTTGTTCCAAAGAAACAAGAATGCTGCATCCCAATTCGCATAAATATACTACCCCCTAAAAGTATGTATTTTTTTGTGAAGAAAAAATATATACTTTTGAGTGTGTGACAGAGGAGTATGCAAGCTTTGGTACACACTTCTTCCTCTTTAACAGATCGTTGTGTTCGTTTTAAGCCCTGCCAATCATCCACACATCATCCACATTTCTTTCATATTTAATTACCTACCTTATTGGAGAAGCAGCAGAAGGATAATCTGCCATTCACGAGTCTTTCAGGCAGAGAAATCTCCTCAGGTCTTTGGATAATTCTGCATTCAGACGTTAATGTCCAAACACGTCTTTATATAAGTTCAGTATTTTTGTTGCAGATGAAATGTAACACAGAAAACTCGATTGCAATATTTTCCAGTTGATTAGATATTAATTAACAGTCATACAAACATCTTTACTGAAGCTTCTCTACTTGACGGTTGGTCTCGCGTGTCCATCATGTTTGAAATTTATTTACACTTTTCACACACGTTTGTAATTTTAATCAAATTCACTTCAAATGCCCAATGTATTGTGGGCAATATCAGCGGTTAGAGTGTGGACGCTTCTACACTTAAAGTTCTTACCGAAAATAGTAAACTATTCGTGAACTTTTGGCATATTCTTTTTGACATACTGCGATTTGGAGCATACTCTATTTTCAAATACTATTTATGATGGATAGTGTGCCAATTGGGACGCAGCAAATGAGTGCATTTCAATTGCATTTGTAGATTCCTTGACTTCTTTAGTCATTCTCACACGATGACTGACAGTGAGTGTTTAACAGTTGTATCTATCTGCCAGGACCTGAAAAATGATTCTTTCTCTAAATAGGCCTGACAAGATTATTTTAAACTATTATCATATTAGTGACAGTTGAATGGGTTTTCTCTATCCCTTATGAGGTTTGGGTATCAACAACTAGTTCCATTTTAGAACTAATTACAAATTTCAAAGAACCGGTGACTCGATATGATGAGCACATTTTAATTCCATTTATAGATTCATTGACTTTTTCAGTGATTTTCACACGATGATTGACTGTGAGCATTTAAAGTTGTATTTATCTGCCAGGACCAGCAAAAAATGTTTCTTTCTCTAAATATGCCTTTGCCACAATATTTCAAACTATTGTCATGTTAGTGACGGTTGGATGAGTCTCTGCTATCCCTATTAGGGCTGGGTATCAACAACTGATTCCATTTTAGAAGAAGAACCAGTGATTTAATATGATGAGCTCATTCCAAATCCATTTATAGATTCCTTGACTTTTTTAGTCATTCTCACACGATGACTGACAGTGAGTGTTTAACAGTTGTATGGTTGGGCTGATATACCATATTATATTGAATCGCAATACAATTTTTGTCAATAACAATGATAAGCTCTGGGCTTTTTTACTCTACATTGATCTGAGGGCTAATCGCACAGCAGAAATGTGCAACAATGGAAATCTAAAATTGTGTTGATATTACAGATGCACAAAATTTTCTAAAATTTATTGGCTGAAAATATGTTATACCGTTTAATGGACCCTCTAATTTTTGTGGCTTCAGTCATTGTTGGGGTAATCTTTTATATCTGGAAGCATTAACAACTGATATTGAAATATATATTTTTATTGTTCAATATGGAACATTGAGATTGCATTTTTGTCATATCTTCCAGCCCTAAACAGTTGTATCTATCTGCCAGGACCTGATTTATATATATATATATATATATATATATATATATATATATATATATATCTATATATCTATATCTATATCTATATATATCTTTATATCTATATATATATTATATATTATATACATGTGCCTGACAAGATTATATTTTCAGGAAATTTCAAAACTATTGTCATATTAATGACATTTGAATCACTTCATGATTTTGTCAAGTATGATGCGATCCTGGATTATCACCTATGTTGATCCTGGAACATTGTTTTTGTTGTAATTCATACCTATTCCCTACCCCTAAACCCAACCATAACTGTAAATTATTCTGAAGAGGGGAGTAATAGTTGGATAACAATCACTTAGAAGTGCATAAACCTAACCATAAGCCTACACTTAACATACACTTTAAACGTATCCCTTAAATCTGATTAAAATGCTTTTCTGATTGGAATGCTGTTCCAGGATCAAATTACAATAGATGTTAATCCAGGAACATGTCCTACTTGGCTAAATCAAGTTGGTGACAATTGAATTGGTTTCTTCTTGGGTATCAAGAGTTTTTCCAAATTTCAAAGAATCAGGGATTCGATACGATGAGCACATTTCGAATTCATAAATAGATTTCTTAACTTTTTCAGTCATTCTAAAAGTATGAATGACAGTGAGCATTTAACAGTTGTATCTATCTGCTAGGAGTTGCAACAAGGACCATATCTCTTTATGCACATGCAAGATTCATTACAATCTACTCTATGGCCGCTGATAACTATCAAAATTTTGGTTAAACTCTGATAAACAATAAGCATTTGTTTAAATGCGGCATTAATCTGAAGGAACGGACGGTGTTTAACTATGACAATAGAGCAGATATAGGTAATATTACCAACAGCTGCATCTCACACTCACACAAAGCACTGACAGAACGACAGTCACCTCAGAATTCAAGCCACTTAATTCTGGATAAATTATGGATTTTTAAAAAAAAATGGTGATCACCAAAACATACATTCAAGCAGATAGAGTATAACATGTTCTAGTTCATTTAAAAATAATAAAATTTGAATAATTTATTCAGTCGCTTTTTCATAATTGGAACCAAAGAACCAAATTCGATAAACAGAATCGGAATCACTATAATACAATACCCAACCCTAATCCCCATATTGAGAAAGTAAATAGGGTCAATTCAGTGTTTTTAAATAAGGTATTAGAAAGACAGAAAGGCTGAAAGCTGTTTATAATCTTTCAAGAATTTAGTCTTGGCTTAGTTGGTGAAGATCTTGCATTCTGCATAGGTCAGAATCGTCACATTGAAGCATCGAAATCTTCCTATCTTTTTGAACAAATGCAAAAAAAAATAATAATAATCATATCTGTCGGACAACATTGATGCTTTTTCCAATAAATGTGCTACTTAGCATGTCAGGAAAGTCAGTTGACGGCTTCATCTCCTTATCCACCTCAAAACCGCGGTGGATGTATTGACAAACGCACGCGATTGACTCGCGTCGACATTCGCATCATAATACCTGCCAAAACGCCGGTGGTGTGAATCATTGGAGCTGCTTTCGTGTCCTCGTGCATCCACATTTCACACCTTCCTATAAAATAGATTTCCAAAGCAGCTGTCAGGGACACGATCAGCATGCAGGATCTTCCCAGGTACAAAACAAGCAGGCGTGGAGCGAACAGAACCACATTAGGCATAATGTGTGAGAAAGCCACACTGAATTTTAAGATAAGTCCATGAATTATTCATGTTTCCTTAGTGAGGAGCTGCTGTGCGTGTGTGTGTGTGAGAGGTAAGAAGGCCTGGTTTGTGTTTCTCTCAGATAATATCTTCCTAATATGGCATTGCACTGAGAAAATTGGAAGAGTTTGCTTCAAAGTCAATGTGGGATGTATAATGAGGGACTGCTTTATGTTTTTGCATAGCGCTGAAACCTTATTGTTATTGATAGGATTTTCAGAGATCAGACTCCTGCCCTAAACATGATTTGGCAGACCAAAGCATAAGTTGTAGAGACTTTAAGGGATCGCAGTACTCAATTTATCCATAATGTTGTTTGGTCCTAACCCGATTGGCCTGATGGTGGCGCTACAGCAGTCAAAAATGTAAAATTGCTCAAAACATCTAAACCATATGTCGCAGACTTACGACACCTTAGGAAATGTTAAGATATTTAGTTTTGTTTGTTGTTTTGTCAGAAAAGTTTACTTGTTTTATGTTTTTTGCTCAATCAACAACCAACCAGCGCTGAAAGATTGTCTTTAGGGTAAATGTCATTAGCTATCAAAATTAAAAATGCTGTTAGTGTACGTTTGAATGGGAAAGTTCCACTTTTATAAACTGACCATAATGCTGGTTTCACACCAAATGCAAATGTAGCTATTTATGCAAGTAAGGTACATACTGTACAAAGTCAATGCAAATGCTCGAATAGAGGCAAATGCTTGCCGGATGGCATCAAATGACACATTTGCTGTAAACGTGCAGAATTTGCCTAAATCGTGTCTTCCTTGCAAGTTCAACCATTTAAACTGAAAATTTCACTTAGGGTTCTAAATAATCCAGCATATAAAGTAGAGTGAGTGTCGCAGTGCTTGAACTCTTGAACTCTTCATCGACTCTTCAATGTGTATATTAGATTAATCTTATTATTATTAGATTTAAATTATTATTATTTAAAGTAACACAATCATGAAGTTTGGCCACATTGGTCGCATGGTAATAGAACAAAAAACTTGTTTGTTTGGCTCAACGAATTTAGAGAATTTGGTTTGTGTGAAATTTGTAAAAAAAAAAATGTTTAAAAATAAAATAAAATGGCTGTTGAGTACCGCTATCAAGTTCTTCAAGCGTGTATCAGATTGTATTTTACACAATTTAATACACGTCCACAATATTCGAACCATATAACAGAAGTCAGCTTTCTCTGTCAAAGCACTGTTGCCATTCAAACCATTCATTCATTCATTCATTTTCTTTTCAGCTTATAGTCCCTTTATTAATCTGAGGTCACCACAGCGGAATGAACCGCCAACCTATCCAGCATATGTTTACATCCAGCGGATGCCCTTCCAGCTGCAACCCATCTCTAGGAAACACCCAGACACACTCATTCACACTCATACACTACGGACAATTTAGCCTACCCAATTCACCTATACCACATCTTTGGACGTGTAGGGGAAACCGGAGCACCCGGAGGAAACCCACGCAACCACGGGAGAACATGCAAACTCCACACAGAAATGGCAACTGACTCAGTCGGGGCTCGAACCAGCGACCGTGACTGTGAGGCAAACGTGCTACCTACTATGCCACCGTGGCGTCACCATTCAAACCATTAGTTACATATTTGATTAAAAACAAAATCTACTCATAGATCAACCCAATTTCACCTATAGATCCAAACAAGCACAGAAAGATTCAGTACAGAGTGAAGATCAATAATTATTGAATTAAAATGACATTTTGTTCTATTTCATTGGCTAACACTCTTGAAATCTTTACCAAACATGGAACACATGTGCATGAGGTAAATCTGAAGCACAGTTAAATAAAAGAAAAGTGTTTAGTGACGGTGGTGGAAAAAAAAAAATATGACAACAGCTGTAACTATATATATTTCATTTTTTTTACAAGAATAAATTTAAACATCAACATTTAGGTAAGGTGTAATGTGTCTCACACTGAGAAAAATGCAGAGTTCCACACAATACATTCATGTTGTCCCAATAATAATCGATTAAGGCAACTTACCACATTTAAGCGGGTTGATCATAAAACAATTAAGTTGCTCCACTCAAAAAATCCCAAGAATTGTGTGGTTTTAACTAATTTTAAATAAGTAGTTCGAATAAAGACTGTAGTTTTTTTTTCCCTGTATTCACAATGTATATTCAGATAAACATATGCATAAATATCTCACACATGCAGAGCCAGTGCTAAACCTTACAGCGGATTAAAACAAAACAACAGTACTTCAACTAAACATGTTTCCACTCTAAAAGCTGTTCGCTGTCTCCGTATATTAGCTTGGACACATTTAACAAAGCAAATAGAAAACATTTCCACATAAACCAGCTGCTCGAGATCAAAATTTCCAAGACATTTTAGAACTTCCCGTCGTAACTGCAAAACTTTAACCTCGTGGATCTGATTTCAAGTTGCTGTAACCACAATGCACGTTTCCCCGCAACAAACCCAGGGGTGTAATATACTTAAGTAATTTGACTTGGCGGTTTATACTTGAGTCAGTTTCAGTTCACACTGACTAATGACAAGTTTACTAGAGTACATTTCTGAATACTTTATTGGTCATATTTCAGCATCCATACTAAAGTCATTATATATATATAAATATATATAAATATATATATATATATATATAAATATATATATATATATA